>OY755253.1:6031518-6054018 GCA_963576725.1 Azorinus chamasolen | reverse complement strand
TTGGTTGTGCAACCAGTGCACTCCACAGCAGTGATTGCACAGCGATATACTTATCCACAGTGAAGATATATGTAATTATACAACAGTGCATGGGTAAAGAAGGAGAAATGTATTTTAAAATTCAGCAAGAGAACGGTTCATTCATTACTCCATGACTATTGGTATAACAAATAATTACATCATGAATACTAATGAGATTGTTTAAATAATTTTGAATGAACACGACACGTTCTGGCCATGGCAGCAGCTGTAGAATCATGTTTATTATGTATTTATTCCCATCAGCAAACAGAGCAGACCTTGTTGAGACGTTTCCTTCGGGAACTGTCTGATATGGGTCAACTCTGTTTTCAAATGCGTTGAATTGTGTATTATGGAATACAGTGTTAACTTAACCCTTAGCCTTGCTATGGGCGGATGAGTGAATACCTATGCAAACAGTTTGGATCCAGATGAGACGCCGAGTAACTCGGCGTCTCATCAGGATCCAAACTGTTTGTCACTCTGATTGAATTTTGGTAGACAAATACATTATAGCTTGAGTTTTGAAAATGTAGGTGAAAACAATTGCAAAAATAATTTGCTCAGCAGGCTAAAGGTTAAACTGGCCCCTCTCATTCTGATTAAGAAAATGTTCGTATCAAAATTTATCTGTGATACATGAAGATATTTCTTCAATGTTACTGACGCAGGTTACATGACACCATTGTGTATTTTTCTCATATACGTTGTTATTTGATTGTTTGAATACAAATCAACACTTGTATTTTTCCTAAAGCGAGTGACAGTGGTAGTTATCAGATTTGAGGATGTAATATAGGAGAGGGGCGTGGACAGGGACAGTGGGCACAGTGGACACAGTGAACAGGGACAGTTGACACAGTGAACAGGGACAGTGGACACAATGGACAGGGACAGTGGTCAGGGACTCGGACATTGCAAACACAGTGGACACCATTAAACTGTGGAGGGTTTTTTTCAGCTCGGCGTCTGGTACGCATAGATCTGCACAGTTTGAACTGGTGTAATAAAGAAAAGTAACCACCAATAGACATGGTATTATGATATTAGGATAATTATTCTACAACGAAAACGTAAAATGAAGACTCTGAACCGTTTTCGTCATAGTAATATCTTTGAACGACTTTTAAAAAAAAAAGTAGACACAGATAAGCAACTGATATGTTGGGTTTACCCATTCCCTCGTATTGACGACTTTTGACGACTCTGTAAAAGTCACTTTGTGAAACCATTGTGATAAATAGAGCATGTGCTCCTATAGGAGCAAATGCTCTACTTATCACAATGGTTTCAAACTACAAATTTCTAAAAGTTTCCTTTTCTCTAGTTAATGCTCCTTTTCGGTAGATTTATTCAAAGAGATTGTATCTAAAATTAGCCTATGAGGTAATGGGTTAAACATAGAACAGGGACAGGGTTAAGGGATAATATAGATCGGATCCTACACTTTTTGTCTAAGACAGAAATCCCCTTGAAAAGTTTTCATTGTAAAATTTAAGTTAATGAATATTCATATGGCTGATCAATATACATGTATGCATAATGTTTATTAGAGAAATGATTAAGCCGAAATCAGGGTCGTCCATCCAGTTAGAACTTAAATTGCGGGTCAAAGTTCAATTGAGAATTTTGACACCGAAAGGTCACTTTTCAATGAGCACCCTTTCCATTACACAATTACAGAACAGCACAGTGACCACCAACAATTTCTAATTCTAGGTTTTAGACCCATTTCCCTATATGCTATCTTTAGACCAATTCCCTCATACGAGGGGTGTTCCAAAAATAATGTCACTTGCATCGGTGCTCATATAGCGGAAGTGCTTTTGTTCATTTTAATTTGCTCTGCCCTTCAAAATACTCTCCGCCAGCCAGAATACACCTTTTTAGCCGGTCAATCCATTTTTGGAAGCATTTTTCATACTCTTCAATGGGGACACCCATCAGACACTGATAAACAGCAGATCCAAGGGCATGTCTCGAATTGTATCTCCTTCCAGATAAATGATATTTAAGTTTTGGAAAGAGAAAGTAGTCGCAGGGGGCCAAGTCTGGCGAATACGGAGGGTGCGGAAGGACGGTAACCTTCTCTGACTCCAAAAAGTCAGTCACAATACGTGCCTTGTGAGCGGTTGCATTATCATGCAAAAGTCGGACATACTTAAGTCCTGTTTTGGGGCGGTTCTCAGAACAACGTTTTTATAGAACTTGCCTGTGACAGTTCTGCCTTTTGGTACCGGGATTTGAATAGCTGGACCCTTATTGGTGAAAACAATAGCATACAAAACCTTCTTTACCGTTCGTATTCGTTTGGCAATACTTGGGCGTCGGCATTTTTAGTGACCCATATTCGGTTGGAAACCTTCCGCTTTGGTTCAAAATAATACACCCAGGTCTCATCACCAGTGACTATATTATCAAACGCCTTTTTACTATATTTTGGGTACATTTTGAGAAGTTTTTTTGCCATTGTTACACGCGTCTTCTTTTGCTCATCCGTTAACAAATGGGGTATCCATCTTGCATTTATCTTTCTAACTTTTAGGTGTTTCTTCAAAATTGCATGAACTCTTGCTAACGACAAGTTTGTCATTCGAGCCAATTGCCCAGCACTGAATTTAGCTACCCACCTACAAACAGTCCTGTGGGACATTTGGCCCTCCCCATAAATGTCACACACCTCGTGGTGAATATCTACAGCCTTTATGCCGAGTAATGACCTACCTTTTATATAGGCCCTAATTTCAAGAACATTTTCAGCTCGTTTTCCTGTCATTTTGTGTATAGTCTAACGAATAGGCTATGAAACGATGTACACTGTACCGAGGCAAGTGAACGTGTGGACGAGATATTTACATGTGTCACGAGCCAGTGATCACTCAATCGACACGAGGTGGTTTTGTGCATGAGTTGCACGATTTCCGCGAAATAAAGCACAGATGACATTATTTATGGAACACCCCTCGTATGCTAATTTTGACCCTTTTCATGATAGGTTATTTTAGACCCATTCTCTCATAGGCTATTGTTTCAGAGCAATTCTTAGACCCAAACTCTTTGAATAAATCTAATAAAAAGGAGCATTTACTAAAAAAAAGGGACATTTTAGAATTGTGCAGTTTTGAAACCATCGTGATAACTAGAGCATTTGCTCTATTTATCACAATGATTTCAAAAAGTGACTTTTAAAAAGGCGTAAAAAGTCGTCAATATGAGGGTATGGGTCAAAATGCGTCAATATGAGGGATTGGGTTAAAACGGGCGAAGACTTAATGCTGGACGAAGGCCATGCAGACAGTTCCTCTATGAGTTTTCTGTATTACTTTCGTCCTGCATTAAGCAACAACCTGCTCTTATATACCCTTGTTAATTGATTTTGTGGTCTCTACAACCAGGTTCTTTTGTAAATTGTATTGACTAAGGGCATAATACAAAGGACACGTGTCACGTCAGACCCTCTCCCGTTTTTTTCCAGATAGGTGAATGAATGACACGTGCCACGTCAGACCCTCTCCCGTTTTTTCCAATATAGTTGACTGATATGTGTCCACAGTGTATCAAATGTCCACGTGCACTTACCCTGTGACAAAGTGAACAATGCAGATCTGTTTTAGCTCTCCTGGCGCATAGTGCCAAGATGAGGTATTTGGATAGCGGTGTGTCCGGTGTAAATCGTCGTGTAGTGAGTGCATATTTAACCCATTACCTCGTAGGCTATTTTTAGATACAACCTCTTTGAATAAATCTACCAAATTTAGCATTAACTAGAGAAAATGTATTTTTTAGAATTTTGTAGTTTGAAAGCAGTGTGATAAATAGAGCATTTGCTCCTATAGGAGCAAATGCTCTATTTATCACAATGCTTTCACAAAGTGACATATACAGAGTCGTCAAAAGTCGTCAATATAAGGGAGTGGGTTAACCCTTTCGGCGCCAAATTTCTAATTGTCGTCTGCTATCCAAGTTTGTTAAATCATTCAGTAAAATAAGGAAATGAGATAAATAAATGCAAAGTTTGAAGGAATCAAGTGCAGCTATAGAAGAAGAGATTGAGACAAAATGTTAAGTCCTTGAAGGGTTAACATTCAAAAACATCGCCTCCTCAATTACTTAGAAAATTCCAATCTTTAAAAATCTTTTTCTTACAAACTACTTCTCCGATTTGATTTGATTTGTACAATAATGCGATCATCCAAATGAATGGAACTCTCGTTATTACGACATTCGATATAACGGGATTTTCATTATACTGGCATGATTGTTGAAAACAAAAACACTGTTTGAACATGTAAAACTTCATCACAACGATATTTTGACATTTTCAATACGACACTTTCTGTGGGAACGGACATGGTGGTTGTAACGAGAAATGGCTATATATATGTCTGGATCTTAAAGGCAGGTGATAGCTTAATGCAAGACGAATATAATGCAGAAAGCTACCGTGTGAGCTTTCTGCATTACATTCGTCTTGCATTAAGCAACTATCTGCTTTTAAAGACATCTCTGTTTTATTCATAAGGAGATCGTATGAGAGTGTTTTACTGCCAGTCTCATGCTGAAACATTATTAGTCTGATTTCTCAATTCCTTGGTCGATCATCTACCAAGTGTCTTAAAAAATACTTCATATAGTAAAAACGTGACACCAAGGGTGGGGCGAGTGTTCTATATATGTGTGTGTGTATATGAAATTATAGCCAGCTGACCCTGATTACTGATATAAGAAGGTGAGCGATTTGGGGTCATTATGACCCTATTGTTGTGTAAATACTGTGATGCAAAATGAACTTGTAAACGTATAGTAGAGTTAGAAATTATATGTAAACAGACCATACATACATTCATTGCTGTGGTACTCTTTAGATATCGATGTCATCATGTTCCCAGGTGCATCTTAAATTACTGTTTAAGACCCCCATTTTAGCTCCATTCGTTCAAATACATATTTTCAATGATTTCAGTTATATTTTGATGGATTATTTTGCAAGAAAATGTTGACAATGTAACGTTTGGAAATTGGTTAGTGAACCAAATACTTGAGACCCAGGTTTGAAGGACCCTTCACATGAGCTTTAGATCTGGAGCTACACTGTTTACATACGTCTATTTACAAATGTAAAACGAGACAGCGTAACAACGATGTTACAAATCTGTTCTCTGGATCTGATTAAAGGCACAGTTTTAGTCAGAAACACAAATTATTAAAGTTTGGAATAAAAAGCTGTATACAGTAAAACCTCTCTATAACGGCCACTAAACTACATCAAGTATTTTGTGTTAAAGGTAGATGACTGCTTAAAGCAATGTGAAAGTAGGAGCGTGCTGTTTTACTTTCACCTTGTTTTAAGCAGCCACCTGCCCTAACTACCAATCAATTAACACAATTTAGTGGCCGTTATAGAGAGGTTTTACTGTATACCAAGATCAAAGCACACAATATCGGACTACTTTCGTCATGATGTCATGTCATTTTGATTATTTACAGTTGCCGTAAACAGGGATTAAATAGTTCCATGAAAAAATAGAATATTGTACGTTGTATATATATCCGTACAAAACTTACATCCTTTTTCACACCTTAAGAAATGATTCTAAATTAAAAACAGAACTTTCTTCAAAATACAATAATCATGTAGCATTAGGCATGAACCTGTGACATGGTGTAAATTGGGGATAACAGATTGTAATAAATTCAATATTTGAGCCCCGCTATATGGAAACCAACATTAAACATATGTAAACAGAGTAAACTCGGACCAGCGGCTTCTGAACTGGTTATACATGGTCAATTACACAGCTCAGCAAAACAGAATAGCCCCATAATGGGTAACAAACTCAACAGACCCGACGAAATCTGCGTTTTAACCCATTCCCTCATATTGACGCCTTTTGACGCATCTGTAGATGTAATTGTTGAAACCATTGTGATAAATAGAGCATTTGCTCCATAGGAGCAAATGCTCTTTTTACCACAATGATTTAAAAACTATACATATCTAAACAGCTAAAATTCTATTTTTATAACAAATGCTCCATTTTAGTGGATGTATTCAAAGAGTCTGTAAGAGAATAATCTAGGAGGGAATGGGTCAAATGCGATTGTTAACATTGTCTTACACTAACCTAGCACCGATCTGGTTCTACACTTATTGTTTTGTTTTCGTATAACATGGATCATTTTAGAAATATGATGATATATTAGCGGAGGTCCAGATAAGATACGCAAATTAACACATTTTCAAAAATAACTTCTTTATTTCTGCACTAAACCCTATGTTGAGACCACTCTGTAGATTTGTCTCTTCAAGAAGATTTTAAAGAGTGCTCATAACATAGGGTTTGGTGGATAAATGACGATTTTAGTATTTCAGTACGCACCTATATCTGCTGCTCTGATGTCGGTTAGTATTCGTATAGCAGGGATTATTTTAGAAAAATGATTTGTAAGACAGATGGTGGCTTAATGCAGGTTAAATGTAATACAGAAAGCTTCTATAAGAGCCTTCTGTATTACTTTTGCCCTGCACTAAGCAACAACTTGCTTTTAGTACTCATATGGTCAATAAAAGAAAGACCGCTTAAGACAGTGTTCACCGTAGGTACATACATATATATATGTAAAGGATTTGTTGCAACATGCTTGAAACTTATAATAAAGTTTATAATTATGTTCTTTCCCTACAAGAGTATACGACATATTAACCAAGCTTGTTATGCCAATGCCTTTATGGTTTCTTTTCCGTGATGCCTAACCGATCATATGTCTCATGTTAACATACCTTACATGTACGTAATTAAATGTACATACACATATGTGGTATCCAGTATCCATGCTATATAATCATCAAATCATTTGAATATACAATTTATTTCTTCCGCACTCTATACCGAGAGAGTCCGTGATAAATTCTGTAAGCAGTTAGAGACCGAATGTGATGTCACGTGAATCTCAATGGGTCCAAATTTGCTTTACAGAAAATTTAATGTGTTCTAGAAAAATAATAAAAACAGTAATTATTTTCTTAAACGACTATTAAGTAAGTAAAAAGCAGAGTATTGCTTATTGCAGAATGACATTACAGTAAAACCTCTCTAGAACGGCCACTAAATTGTGTTAATTATTTGGTATTTAGGGCAGGTGGTCGCTTAAAGCAAGGTAAAAGTAAAACAGAACGCTCCTATAGGAGCGTTCTGTTTTACTTTCATCTTGCTTTAAGCAGTCACCTGCCTTTAACGCAAAATATTTGATGTAATTTAGTGGCTGTTATAGAGAGGTTTTACTGCATTAGCTCGCATGGGAGGTCTCTGGTTAAACAGGCTAGATGAGTAGCTGTACAATAGAACCACATTGTTATATATAGGTATATATAACCATTGCAGCTTAACCCTCTCAATGCGGGATACACATGCATTGTCATCTGCAAACAGTGTAGACCCAGATCAGAGGGATCTTAGTCGAGCCCTCTGATCAGGGTCTGCACTGTTTGCCATTCGAATATCTCAGGAAAGATTAAGCCATCCTTGCTGAATAGACGGTATAGTTAAACATTGATGGTCTATTCCACTCTGGGAAATTCAGTGATGAAAGGGTTCAGTTCAATTCATATAACATGTAATAAAACAACAGTTTTTGTAAAGAGTTTTGCATTTTTGCATTAGTTGCCCCCAGAGAGAAACCCAACAGCACTGTCCTGGTATGACAGGGGATATATGTAGCATGAAGAACAAAACAAATCTCAGTCACAACTAATAGCCCCACAGTCGCCGAAACGTATGTTGGATAAATACGGGGGAATCAAGAGTCCTCTAACCGATTTATTTTGTCAGTATTACGTAGTATCGGTTTTGAGAATTAACCCATTTGCTCCCAGCGGATTCTTCCATGTGTATATATTGGATTAGTCCATTTTTTATCTAAGGGGTGCCTGGTCTAAATTTTCAATTTCGTTTTGTTTTATATTGAAATTCCTATCAGCAAACAGTGTAGACTCTGATCAGACGCCGCATTATACGGCGCCTGGTCAGAGTATACACTGTTTGCCTACGTCCCATATATGGGATCGTGGGAGCAAATGGGTTAAGGTCAAGTCAAGTTAAACCCCTCTATACTAGATTTTCAATTTAGTATAAAAAAGTATCGGTTTTGGAGACAGGTAGCAGCTTAATGATGGGTGAAAGTCATACAGAAATCTCCTCTAAGAGCGGTCTGCATGACTTTCATCCTGCATTAAAGCAGTCACCTGCTTAAAAGTATTATCTTAATTCTTCTCTACTAGAAGTCCGGTTGAGTTGGAGTTTACTATACATGTATGCTGCTCGAAATAGTAGATGCTCAAAAGGATAGCATTGACTCCGCCATGAACTATCTTAATATACAGTAGAACCCCTCTAACACGACCACTTAATGAATAAACATATCTGTCTTTATAAGCAGGTGGTTGCTTAATGCAGGACAAAAGTTATGCAGAAAGCTCATATATGAGCTTTCTGTACAACTTTCGTCCTGCATTAAGCTACCACCTGTCGCTGTCACTATGAATTATGCCCCTTTTTGCTGGTCGCATTAGAGGGGTTGTACTGTAAGTATCTCTCCCAATATCTCTCACATTAGAGGGGTTTACTGTAAGTATCTCTCCCAATATCTCTCGCATTAGAGTGGGTTTACTGTAAATATCTCTCCCAATATCTCTCACATTAGAGGGGTTTACTGTAAGTATCTCTCCCAATATCTCTCACATTAGAGGGGTTTTACTGTAAGTATCTCTCCCAATATCTCTCGCATTAGAGTGGGTTTACTGTAAATATCTCTCCCAATATCTCTCACATTAGAGGGGTTTACTGTAAGTATCTTTCCCAATATCTCTCGCATTAGAGTGGGTTTACTGTAAATATATCTCCCAATATCTCTCACATTAGAGGGGTTTACTGTAAGTATCTCTCCCAATATCTCTCACATTAGAGGGGTTTTACTGTAAGTATCTCTCCCAATATCTCTCGCATTAGAGTGGGTTTACTGTAAGTATCTCTCCCAATATCTCTCACATTAGAGGGTTTTTACTGTAAGTATCTCTCCCAATATCTCTCACCTTAGAGTGGGTTTACAGTAAGTACATGTATCTCCCCCAATATCTCTCGCATTAGAGGGGGTACTGTAAGTATCTCTCCCTATATCTCTCGCATTAGAGGGGGGTTACTGTAAGTATATCTCCCAATATCTCTCACGTTAGAGGGGTTTTACTGTAAGTATCTCTCACGTTAGAGGGGGTTACGGTAAGTATCTCTCCCAATATCTCACACATTAGAGGGGTTTTACTGTAAGTATCTCTCCCAATAAAGGGCGTTACTCTTAACCCTTTACGTCGTGAATATTCATTTAAGAATTAATGACCTGATGATTATGTATTAGATGATCTTCAAAAAACCTGCATCATGAGAAAGGGAATGTACGATTGCAAAACCTCTAAAATCGGATATAATCATGTTGTCTCATAAGCAAATAGAGCAAACCTTTATCACATGGCTCCAGTGGAAGCTGTCTGATCTGGGTCTACTATGTTTGCAAAGTCGTACCAAAGCGTATGCATGAGGTAAAGTGTTACATCAAATGACCTACATGTAATACCAAGCCTGGTAATCTGAATACGGCATGATGTTATATATACATATACAGTAAGACCTCTCTATAACGACCACTAAATTGTGTTAATTAGTATTTAGGGCAGGTGACTGCTTAAAGCAAGGTGAAAGTAAAACAGAACGCTCCTATAGGAGCGTTCTGTTTTACTTTCACCTTGCTTTAAGCAGTCACCTGCCTTTTAACACAAAATACTTGATGTAATTTAGTGACCGTTATAAAGAGGTTTTACTGTATATGGTTTAAGGCTAAAATCAGATATACGATAGATAGCTAATTGAAGACCAGATACTATGAATTCTTCATCGGCATTTAGAAACAAAGTGCAAAGAATCATCCTTAACCCTTAGCACTTTACTGGCGACTTCGTGATAACGTTTGCAAACAGTTTGAATCCAGATGAGACGCCGAGTAACTCGGTGTCTCATCAGGATACAAACTGCTTGTCACGCTGACACTGTTTCTGAAATAAAATTAAAGAAATGTGTTGTATTTTTCCAGAATTAAAGCAGACAAAAATATATGCAGATGACAATTGCTCAGAGTGCAGAACAAAAGAATAGTTCATCCATATGTCAATGTTTTTTCATAGTCATCAAACACATTTCTGTTTAAAAAAAAGAGTAAAGTACCTAGTCTTCTTATAGTCTACTTTCAGTCCGAGTGACCGCTTAGCCGGCTGTACATTTACACCCTGGTCATTGAGTCATTCGCCTACAATATTGAACACTGCTAACATATGGCGCAATCATGCAGCCGCAGTACCTGCTAGTGCCTCTCACAGGTACCCATTTAACCCCTGGGTGGAGAGGAAGTGCGGGCGGGAGACACTGAAAAGCGTCTCTGAAATTTCCGGGAGGGGCCGGGATTTGAACCCCGGACCTCCGGATTGATAGTCAAACGCGTTACCACTAGACCACCGCACACCACTTTCCACCAATCCCGTATTGTTTGTGTATTAACCCGCTGTGTGAGACCTGGTTTACATTTGTAAACAGCTTGGATCCAGATGGGGTGCCGAGTAACTCGGCATCTCATCAGGATTCAAACTGCTTGTCAGACATGCCGAGTAACTCGGCATCTCATCAGAATTCAATCTGTTTGACACGAGGTCAATAGTTTCTCAAAATCTTTATCGAATCGGCCGTTGTCAAAATCGCACCTTATCCAATTTCAAGGAGGCATTGTGTTTCACAGCGTCAAAAAGCGAATATGTGATAACCCTTGTTGCAAGCGATTTGATATGGGTTGTGTTGATTAACGCCCTTTTCTGCCAACTATGGGATAATTTGACGCCCAAGGGAGAGTGGGGGGGGGGGGTGGATGCAGAGAAACCCGGGCGCGATGTCCTACTCTTATCATCGATAGAGTTTCTCTTATTCTTCTAGATGCCCAGTGTAAAGCACTGATACATCGGACCTCGGTTTATAGTTTCCTCCAAACGACTTGTCCCCGGCGGGGGATCAAACCTGATACCTCTGGTATTGTAGTTGAGATAGTTAGCCACTTGAGCACGTCTACCGTTTGCAAGCGATTTGGGTACAGGCGGGACGACAACTATGTTGGAATCCTATTTACCCTTCCTTCATATAAACGTTTTACGCATTTACAAGCAAAGAAGACTTAAATCAGACGGCTCCTCAAGGTCTGCTCTACTTACTTATGAAAGTACAGTAAAACCTCTCTATAACGACCAGTAAATTAAAATCAAGTTTTTTGTGTCAAAGACAGGTGGTCGCTTAAAGCAATGTGAAAGTAAAACAGAACGCTCCTATAGGAGCGTTCTGTTCTGTTCTAACCTTGCTTTAAGCGGCCACCTGTCCCAAATAGCAAATAATTAACACAGTTTAGTGGCCGTTATAGAGAGGTTTTACTGTATAAAAGAAACGACTCTACAGTTTCTACCAATACCAAAAAAAACATCTTTTGTACATATGCCATTTTGAAACGTCGCCTAATTCATTTCTCTCATGGTTACCCAACTGGCAAAGGGTTAAGAAACATTGTTTGACACGACTGGTGCTATGTTATTGAAGACAGCGCAACAATGAACCCTGGAGAAGACCATACATTTATCGAGCATAGGGGCCTTAAAAACAAATGGTTGTTTAATGCAGGGAAAACGTAATGCAGAAAGCTCCTATAGGAGCTTTCTGCATTACTTGTGACCTGCATTAAGCTACCATCCGCTTTACAGTCTGATCCATAATTAGACTTCTTTTTTGACGACCGCTTAAAACAAGTTCTACTGCATCGAAATCCATTTGGCGGGTAAATAGTTAGATTTGCCTATCCTGGCAGGAAGACGATTTGCCTATATTCAGTAAACACATGTTCCCCGAGCTTTCCTTATCAGGGCGAACGAGACCAGTAATACGGACGAATTTCTTTTTCCCACCTTCCAAAAACTTACTATATCGGAAGACAAGATCTGCATAAGGTGACACACTTGAAACAATCCGCTTTATTAACATTTGTGCTTTAAATAGACATAGTCTCAACGTTAAAAAAACCATTTTAAATGCAGTAGAACTTGTTTTAAGCGGTCGTCAAAAAAGATGTCTAATTATGGATTTTGCTTGAATCCCAGCTCAGTCTCCAATATCTGATTGGTCAGATACTTGAGCATGACTCAGACTCGGACATGGGCCCAATGTAATATAATTAACACTTCTGAGATCATTCTCAAGTATCGGACTTGTCAGGTTCTGAGCACGCTTTTCATTTCTTACATGCATATTAATGAAGCCCAATGAAGCCCCGTATATGTCACGGATCGAATATGTAACACGAGTGAAAAGGTCGACCGAATATGGCACACGTGTGATGTATTCGGTCGGACACGCACATCAAACGAATATGGTACTTAAAATGTGATATATTCTTGTGGCTTAAGATTTTATATGCACCCCAAAACGAATACCGGTATGTTACACCCACAAAGTGGACACAAAAAACGAAAAATTGCAATGATTTCATCACATTTGTTATCTGTTTTGAAAAAAAAAACACGTCACATTTTATTGAAATCTTTACTCATCGTCATCATCATTTATGACAATGTCGTTTAATTCTTTGAAATCACTATCCGGAGTTATATCAGTTTCCTGTCTATTTGCTCATGGGTGTCATTAACTGGTATGTTATCGGCATTACATATTTGCGACAGTGATATTAAAATGGCAAATAAATGTAGTTACATGAAACTACAAATATGCTTAAAATAACATCGTTATTGTATAGAAATTACATGTATGACAATATTGTTTAATTTATTGAAACCACTGTTCAGAGCTGTATCAGTTTATTGTTTATCACATAATCAGCCTTGCGGGAGTGCCGTAACAGAGTGCCGTAAATTGCGAAAATGCAGTAGTGCATTTTTTTTTATTAAAAATAGCAATCGTAGCGCTCATTTAAGCGGTAGCCAATCGCAGCGTTCGATGTGCGTCGTCCGTTGTATTATTACGCTCTGTGTAAGCAATCGCCGAAACAGCCATCAGTTATAGCCTGTTTCGTTTTCTATGGAATTTTAAGGCTTATGTGATAAAAATAATCCTGCATTCGTGTTCATTACAAATTGTTTTCACGGAACTCGTTTATTATAATGAATATGACACTCGCTAAAGCTCATGACACATATTATTATTCATAAAAGCAATTTGTAATGAAGACTCATGTAAGATCCTCTATCTATTACAGTTATGAACGTTTAGTTTGTTCTCTGAATTATATACCCCTTTCCACATGAACTGAAAGTCACTTTCATTTATGTAGAAACAACAAAACTCTAGATAAAATAGTGATGAGTTGAATGTGACGATGATGTTGTTGTTGTTGATGATGATGATGATGATGATGATCGTGATGCTGGTTACGACGATGATGATAATGATGATGATGGTGATGGTAATGATGATGGTGAGTGATGAGTGATGATGATGATGGTGAATGGTGATGATTATGATGATGATGATGATGATGATGATGATGATGATGATGATGATGATGATGATGATGATGATGATGATGATGATGATGATGATGATGATGATGATGATAAAGATGATAATAAATATAATGATGATTATGATGATGATGATGATTGACATCATGATAATGATTACTTTTCTGATCTTAATGATGATGATGACGACAACCATGATGTTGATTATACTAACTATGATCGTAGTAGTTGCGGTGGTGGTAGTGATGCTGCTGCTGCTGATGATGATGATGATGATGACGATACAGCTGCTGATGATGATGATTATGATAATGATGATGTTGATGATGATGATGACGGTGGTGGTAGTGGTGGTGGTGACGATGGTGATTGTGAATGATGGTAATGGTTCAACACAGGGTTAATAAGTCTCTCTTTTTTTGTTAAAAGCCAGATTGGTTCTCAATATCTACCTATTTTGTCCCTTTGAATTTCCCTATTTTACGACAATTACATTAATCGTAGCTGTTATCGGGACTTTTTACGACATTGCTTCCGCTTAATTGCTTTCCGGTATGGTGTTATATTTGATCCAAACAAGTCCTGATACCTGGTCGATAATCATAACAAAGTGAGAGCCTGTCAATACTTTTAACAATACTTCCAAGACAATATTGTTGCAGCTATGCCATACCTTGGTGGAATATCGATAGTGTTTACCCGTTACCTGGCAACAGCATCTCGGGACGGTGCTGGATCACGTGACCCAATATTGACTGACTCCACGCATGAACAAGTACCTGGCTGATTGTGGGTAGGACAACTGATAATTTATATGAAACAAGTTATGCTTATTACTTGCAAGCGTTGAATGTATGTTGCAATTGTCAAGAAATCACTGATTATAAGCATATTACCTGTAGCGGTAATAACACGTACTTTTCTAAAGTACGTTAATATGTCCCGGTTTTTTTGCTTACGTTTTCTCTTCTCTTTAGTCAGAAAACATACAATTGAAAAACGGTTATCGCATTAAATAGAGTGACTGTGTAGAAACTGTAAACATCATTTTTAATCTTCCAGTAAAGAAACGTTTCGAAGTAAACAGTTGAGAAATCAGATATATATTAAAAGTCTAAAATTTGCCATGTAATGCAAGTTTTAATATCAGAAAGTTACCGAACGATTTAGTGACGTCACGGCGCACCTGTTTTGTTTGTGTTATTGATTCTAACGATCCTGCCAGAGAACTCTTGAATAATTCACAGATAATTTCTCGTCAGAAAGTTGATGACTTTGACTTGTAATATTGTATTGGATGTTAATAGCTAGACGAATGTCCGAAGTTGAATTGTACTGGTTATAGGATACATGCACGTTTTGAGATAAAGGTGAGATGGGACGTTTTTAAATATACTGAATAAAACATAGTTAGTTAAACATTCAGTTAATTGTTTGTATTTATACAGTATTCTCATATCAATTCTCGTTCATCTGACCAGATATTAATGGTTATGCAATACGACTATTTCATAGTGTACATTTCGTTAAATATTCATTTTTAAACATTGTCTTACTGTTTCATGTCAACCTTTGTGCCATACAAATCAAGGAACAGTCTAAGATGGAATATCTGCAATACAAATTTAAAAAGAATTTTCCATAAAACTTTTAAAATGCTTTAGGTATTTGTCTGTGTTACAGAATTGTGTGTTTTCGTTGTTGTTGCTGCTACCGCTACTGCTGTTGCCTGTGATAGTGGTGCCCCTCGTAGTTCTTAATTTCATACTTTAGTCCATAGATAAGCATTTTCGTGCCTTTGCAAACATATTAGATCCAGATAAGATATACTCCTGCATGTAGGAGCCGCCTTATCAGGACATGCCCTGTTTACTTATGGCATTATATAGACCTGATACGTTAGATATACAGGTCAAATACTATAATGTTCATATGTCATTATAAATATTCAACTGGTTATTACAGTAAAACCTTTCTATAACGACCATTAATTAGTTGGTATTTAGGGCAGGTGGATGCCTAAAGCAAGGTGAAAGTAAAACAGAACGCTCCTATATACTTCCACCTTGCTTTAAGCAACCACCTTTTTAACACAAAATACTTGATGTACTTTAGTGGCCGTTATAGAGAGGTTTTACTGTATTCGTACGTAAATTATTTCTAATATAACTATTCATGGAGTAACCCGATAATAATATTTACAATAAACCCTCTCTGGGGCGACTTCTTAACCCTTTCCCTTATGTACGAGCATTTTGTCGCATCTGAAAACAGAGTAAACCCAGATCAGACGGCTCCTATAGGAGCCGTCTAATCAGGGTCTGCTCTGTTTGCTTATGGTGTAATATAGATATGGTTCTACGGCTTCTGCCTGAGCCAAAATGTCATGTGTTCATAATTATGTCATTACAAAAAAAATAATTTTATTAGTATTTATGACATCATTATTTCCTACATGAATATTCATCAGGGAAAGGGTTAATATATAACCCATTAATCCATGAATATTCACAAAAGACGCTATGTATATTAATTAGCTGTGTGTTTATAAGAACACATGAGCACACGGATAATCAACCTAGATAAATGTGTAGGATTAAATCTAAATTATTTTGTAAGCAAACAGAGCAGACCCTGATCAGACGGCTCCTACTATGGGTCTACTATGGTTACAAAGTTGTAGAAAAGAGTATTTATGGAGTAGAGGGACAATTAGTATACCCTTTAAAGCACGTGTACCGGCTCTCTGATACGATCACTCAAAAGACGTATAAGTATGTATCTTTATATTATCTTTATCTTTAATGCAGGTTAAAAAGTTATGCAGACAACTCATATGGTCGTTTCTGCATTATTTTTGCCCTGCATTAAGCAACTACCTGTTTTTTTGTGTTAATAAATTATATGGTCACATTAGCGAGAATTTGCTGTATTATCACATCGAAAGGGATCGGGGCAAACACTAATGACAACTTTAAATAAAGGTCCTCTCTCATATCATTAGCTGTGCGAAAATAACATAAAAGAGGGATCTAATTATGGGTCTGTAAGGCAGGTGGTAGCTTAATACAAGCCAAACGTAATACAGAAAGCTCCTATAGGAGCTTTCTGTATTACTTTTGTCCTGCATTAAGCAACCCATTGCTATTTAAGACTCCTATGTGTAATAAATGAATGACCGCTTAAGACATGCTTCTTTTGTATATGCACTCGTCATTCAACTGTTAACCATTTAATATCATCTGCAAATTTCTGCGACAATTTTCATTTTTAAATGTCTTCCATTTTTTTTCACCTAACTGTTGTTTGGAAATAGCTTTGGTCCATATGAAACGTTGGATAACACGGCGTCTCATCAGGCTCGTAGCTTTCCGACATTCCGTCTATGGCTTCTCAAAACGTTTAACGAATCGAAATCATTTGCTTAACCCTTTCCTCTATAAATACGCCCTATCTACGCCTTTGTAAAAATCACCTATTGAACTATTGTGATAAATAGAGCATTTATTACAACTATGTTTATTACAGTCCCGTTTATTACAGCTCAGTTTAATACAGATCCGTTTATTAAATCCTCATTTGTTACAGCCCCTGTTTATTACAGTTCCTTTTATAACATACCACTGATATGAAAATGCGGCCTTCCCTAAATGTTGTTCAGCAAACTCTCGGCGGTAATCAAAGCATCGAATAAGTATCATGTTCGGCATCTAACCCTTTACTCCATGTAAATGTCTTTTAATACCTTTTCAAAAAAAATTAGACCCAGGTCAGATGGCCCCAGTAAAAAATGTGTGACCAGGCTCTGTTCATTTTGCTTATTGCATGATATAGATCTGATTTAACAGCTTTTGTAAGTCCTAAATATCCCCGTATGCAAATTGAGTTAATACAATGATGCTAATTATTACATGAAAACATGAAAACTCATGGAGTAAAATGTTCAGACAGACAACAGCTTAACTCATTCACTCCTAGACTATTTTTAGACCCAACCTTTTGGAATAAATCTAACAAAAAGGAGCATTTACTATAGAAAAGAAACTTTTTAGACTTGTGTAGTTTTGAAACCATTGTGTAAATGTTCTATTTATCACACTGGTTTCAAAAGGTGACATTTACAGAGGCATCAAAAGGCACATATATAGAAATAGAGTGAGATAAAACGTGAAATCCCTGATCAGACGCCGCCTTGAAAAGGCATCGTCTGATCTGGGACTGCACTATTTGTCGTGGTGCATGTTTGCGACATTGGCAGTGAAAGGGTTAATGCAAGGAGAACACGTTCAGAGTATATCCACATCAGAAGGTCTCCTTGGAACTGGGGCTGTGGGTTCGAATCCCATTCTGGGCATTTGGATTTTTCATGTGAGGAAGCCTTCAAGCTGGCTTGAGGTAGGTCGGTGGTTCTACCAAGATGTTCTTCTGTACACGAAACAATGCAGTTTGTTCAGTGCACAAAAGAGCCTCTGGGGTCTTCCTCTATCTGTAAATAGCTGGACGTCGTGATATAACTGAAATGCCGTTAAAACGACGTAAAACCTCATAAAATCAAACCAAACATTGGAACTGGGGTGTTCACTGTTCAATATGCATGCAGGGTAGGCCTATTTTGACATCATGAATTTCTATTATCTCTATTTTAGCTGTAATATAAAAAAATTCAACGGAATATTTTGCTTTAACAAAAACTATAGAATCATATATTTGTTATGTCAAAAGCAAACAGAATAGACCCTGATCAGACGGCTTTTATAGGAACCGTCTGATCTGGGTCTACTCTGTTTACAAGTGCGTGAAAAGGCGTTTATATTATAGAAAGGGTTAAACCAAAACATTATCTAATTAATTTTCATTATGTCATTATTTCTTTCATAAATATTCATGGAGTAAAGGGTTAACACTCATATACTTAATCAGTAAGTTGTTTATTGAATTAGAAAAATGCTCTCAAAAATGTCATGTCTGTTAAATACAGTTATGTGTGTGGACAGATCATGAACTCTTCTGCTTAGTAAATTATTATATATTATATATTTCCGGATAACGATTATTGAATTAGATTAGCGACTTGGTTATATATTACCAGTATGTATGATCCAAGCCTTGAAAGGCGTAGCTAGCGATACACACTTACGCACATGCGTTACATCAAATCTGAACGGTGAAAACATTAACCCTTTCACAGCTAATGTCACATAAATGCACCACGAAAAAATAGTGCAGTCCCAGATCAGACGCCGCCTTTTCGAGGCGGCGTCTGATCAGGGACTTCACTATTTGTCTCAATCTCTATTTCCATATATGTGCTTCATTCCTTTGAAATTGCATTTATTTATCTCATTTCCATATTTTACTGAATTATTTAACAAACTTGGATTGCAGACGACAATTAAAAATTTGGCGCCGAAAGGATTAATATGGCTAAAATGGAATAAATATCGAAGGCTAATTGGGGTAAGATTTGACAGACTTCCTGTCTGGGTAGGTAAGCTTTAACCCATTCCCGCATTTTGACGCCTCTGTAAAAGTCACCTTTTGAAACCATTGTGATAAATGAAACATTTGCTCCTATAGAACAAATGTTCTATTTATCACAATGGTTTTAAAACTACACAATTCAAAACAAAAGCTGTCCTCTAGTAAATGCCCCTTTCAGTAACATAGTGTATGAGGGAATGTGTTAACTTTCTTGATTCTTCATGCATTTGGTAGTTATATACGTCATGAAATAATGCTGAAATATACCCCAGAATCCACATACAGCAGAATAAAACTTTCCTAGGGGAGCATGCCTCGGTACCCATCTAGACAAGGTGTGTACATCACATTTGGATCCAGCCACTCTCCACGTGTCTGATAGGATTTATCATGAAGTAGTCGAGGTAGTGATTAACCCATTCCCTCATATTGACGACTTTTGACGCCTCTGTAATAGTCACTTTGTGAAACCATTGTGATAAATACAGCATTTGCTCCTATAGGAGCAAATGCTCTATTTATCACAATTGTTTAAAACTACAAAAATCTGAAAAAAATATTTTCTCTAGTTAATGCTCATTTTCGGTAGATTTATTCTAAAAGGTTGTATCTAAAAATAGCCAATGGTGTAATGGGTTAATAAAAAGCCTGGACCTAGACGTAACGGCGAGTAAAACTCGATGTCTCCTTAAAATCGGAATCGAAATTTTCCCAATATATTTGGTATTATAGTATTAATATAATATAATACTTATATTATTTCTGAAAATAATTCGATTAAAACATGGGCTAGACGACATTTTCTGGTGGGAGAATTTGCTCAACAAGCCCCAAATTACGGTTTAAATAATATATACGATACGTATTTGCTAATTGAATGAATATAAAAATTGGCCAGTTTTTTGCCAATACTTCCTAGATTGTTTAGCATGCAAAAAGATATAAATGCATCATTACTTTGTTTCATTAATTACAAACCCTTAGTAAAGAGAAGAAATGAGAACCTTTTAGGCACGTGGCAGCTTACAGCAGGTCGGAAGCCATGCAGATATGTCCCAGGGTGCTTAACCCTTTCTCTCGTATAAACGCGTTTTCACGCATTTGCAAACAGAGTAGACCCAGATCAGATGGCTCCTATAGGTGCTGTCTAATCTGGGTTTGGTATGTTTGTTAATGAAAGTTGACAGACCAGTTTCTTTAGTTTTAAAATGGCTACAATGTTCCACCTTCCATATTTCATTATAACTATTTTGCCAATGAATATTCAGTAGGTATTGAAATTTGGAATAAATATAGAACTGGGAAAGCGTTTAACCCTTTCGGCGCCAAATTTCTAATTGTCGTCTGCAATCCAACTTTGTTAAATCATACAGTAAAATAAGGAAATGAGATAAATAAATGCAAATTTCAAAGGAATAAAGCACATATATAGAACTTGAGATTGAGACAAATAGTGAAGTCCCTGATCAGACGCCGCCTTGAAAAGGCGGCGTCTGATCTGGGACTGCACTATTTGTCGTGGTGGATTTACTCGACTGTGGCGGTGAAAGGGTTAAGACCGATTGTGATATGCTTCCCTTGGATTAGCGACGTTTCATTGTAACTATATATACTATGCTGCAGTGTCTCGTGAGTTGAACTAAATATCAGTTCAATAGGATTGCTATTTCGCGTTTTACATGTAATTTAGTTTTTATTTATTTGTATGGGGTATTAAATGAATGGCCGCTGGTTAAGCCATGGTCAACTGTATATATTTCGCCCTGTATCAATTTTCTACCTACTTTATGACTATGACTACTTTATGACTATATGTGACTTATAATTTTATGACTATTATGTGACTTATATCTTTATGATTATATATGACATGTCTTCATGATTATATGTGACATATCTTAATGAAGTGGTTGCTTAATGCATGTCAACAGTAATGCACTAAGCTCCTACCTGCCTTACAGAACAATAAGTATACCTGTGTTTATGGTATTTTTATGGCTCTTCTTTTATACACACCTGAACTATCAATATCAAAGGTATATTTGTCTGTTACAGGAACGAGAAGATGGTCCTTAATTCAAAGTTATGACGAAGGCTGTAAACTGATTCATTGTTATCGATTTAAAAGGGACCATGGGTTGTTGTGGATCAAAAGCTAGCAAGGAGAAGAAGACCTTTCTCTTGCAAACTCTAATGGGACACGAAGCCGGGGTCAACTGCATGGCTCTGAGTGAAGATGGTAGTGTACTTGCAACCGGAAGTGAAGATAAAACAGCTCGATTGTGGAGCACACAGACGTCTAATTGTGAGTGTATAGGGATTTTAAGGGGCCACGAGGAATATATAAACTGTATACTAATCGAAGACTGCTACTGTGTTACCGGAAGTGCTGACAAAACAGTCCGGAAGTGGGATGTGAGCACGTGCGAATGCGTGCTAATCATGCGTGGACACACGTCGGTTATTTATAGAATGATATGCACAGGAGACTTTATATTCACGAGTTCTTATGATCGTACAGCAAGATGTTGGGATTTTGACAACGGAGAATGCATTCGGGTATTTAGAGGACACAAAAGGGGTGTGTATCCTTTGATATTTATACCAGGTGACGACGAAAATAACGACGACCTGGAAAACTATGATGGGTCCAAAGATCTTTTGCTGACTGGTTCAGCGGACTTTACCGCAAGATCATGGAACTTTGAAACTGGACAATGTCTTAAGGTGTTCAAAGGTCACACCGGCGCTATCACTTGTATGTCCACTGATACAATGGGAAGGATTCTCTTCACCGGAAGTACAGACAATAGCATTCGGTCGTGGAATCTTCTTAAAGGGGAACAGCTGAAGTTATTTTCAGGGCACCAAGGATCTGTGATATGTATGCAGGTAAAAATTATATTATTTAAAGTTCGGAGGAGCGTAGCTGAATCCAAATGTAATGTGCGCATCGTGGCTATAGGGGGCATGATCCCACAGACATGTTTTTTTAATTGTGTAGTTTTAAAACCATTGTGGTAAACAGAGCATTTTTGCTCCTATAGGAACAAATGCTCTATTTATCACAATGGTTTCAAAATGTGACTTTTACAGAGGCGTCAAAAGGCGCCAATATGAGGAAATGGGCTAAAGCTTACATGACAAGACCGAACGTTTATCAAAGTCTAACTCCCTCCCCCTAATCCTTCGATTTCTGTTCCATTTTGGCCATAATAATTTCACCTTCCAGATTAATGTTATGCACGTGCGTAAGTACGTATCGCTAGCTACGCCCCGGTGTATTCCCAGCGTATGCGTTAAGCAATATCGGAGATGTTTCTCGTTTTAATATGCAAAGCGTCTTTGATAAAAAAAAAGCAGTGTATTTTAGATAGGTAGTGTATCTTCCAAAA
>OY755253.1:5961933-6031318 GCA_963576725.1 Azorinus chamasolen | reverse complement strand
TATTTTAACACATGCAGGAGCAGTCTGATCAGCGTTTGCTCCATTGCGCATGCGTCAATATACATCTGATTCTATAGCTTATGTCATGGCCGATCATATCTGTATTTATAAACCATGATTACAAAAATACATCTAATTAATATTCATGATGTCATTATTTCTTACGTGCATAACTATTCAATGAGTAAAGGGTTAATGAACTGCTAGGTATATGTATGCGGGTTGCACTTTGAGATTATTGTTTGTGGAGTACATGACACTTACAATGACACTTTTAAAGTCTAAAGTAAGTCTGACACTCAATTACGTCAATGAATTTATTCTTTAACATGTTTGGGAAATATCTCGTTGGTAGAAAGTACACGTCGCACCAGTTTATAACTATTTGATGTAGTGTTTTGTTTTAAACAAATCAAAATCTATATTCAATTTCAAACCACTAGGATCCTGATGAGAAACAGAACTAAACGTGTCTCTTCTCGATCCAAACTGTTTGCAGTTATATATAATATCACAGACCGTATTGTGTTAAATCGAAAGAAAACAAACGGTGCACAATCGTAATGAGTTGATGGGGATCTCTATAGTTGTTGTTTAATGAATAAACATGCTAGATCTATGTCTAAAAACAGATGCCCCTTTTTTTGGTAGAAATCTACTCCACTTGTGTTTTTTAAAAGAAGTTGAAGAAAATTCTACTCTGATAATTAACGCAAGCGAAACTTATTTGGCGCCAAAAAAGCTTATAGCGCAGGATATACTCGTATTTCTAGAACCCCTAATGTCGTTCTGAACTATTTGTCTGTACAGTAGGCCTCTACATAATGATTAATGAATTAATAAATACGGATGTGTTTAAAAACAGGGAGCTGATCATGAAGTTATCGAAAGTTCTTAATCCATTCCCTGATATTGACGACTTTTGACGCTTGTGTAAAAGTCACTTTTTGAAACCATTGTGATAAATAGAGCATTTTCTCCTATAGGAGCAAATGCTCTATTTATCACAATGTTTTCAATACTACACAATTCTACAGTTTTCCCTTTCTCTAGTAAATACTCCTTTTCGGTAGATGTATACTAAGAGGTTGGGTCCAAATATAGCCTATGAGGTAGTGGGTTAAAAACCCAACATTAGACATATGTTTCATGATCATTTTAGGGATTTTTATTGTAATTCTGCCATGGGGAGCTATGCAGATGTACACTATACAACAGAGCCTATAAATAGCGACAACTAGATAGATGTGGCCGTTAAGACTTGTGGTAATTTAATACGAAGCGAAAATTGCGCAAACAAGCCCGTAAAGGACTTTTTACATTAATCCTTTCTCTAATATATACGCCTTTTTACGCCTTTGCTAACAGAGTAGACCCAGATCAGACGGCTCATATATGAGCCGTCTGATCAGGATCTGCTCTATTTGCTTGTGACATGACATAGAACTGATTCTACAGGTTCTATAGAAAACAACAATCCCTTGAAACGTTTACATTATAAAAATATAGCTGATAAATAATCCTGATGTCATTGAAGAAATGAATGACGTGCTCCCGGTGTTCATGAGATTATGCAACGCATAGCTTTACGAGCAAAGTTAGTGAAGCCCAAAGGGCTTCACGTGAATCTTTGCTCGTAAAGCTATGCGTTGCATAACCTCATGAACACCGGGAGCACGTCATTTATTTCTTATATTTATATTCCATTGTATTTCTTATATTTCAACGGAATTTTTTTACCGGTCACGTAATAATAGCCGCTATCTAGGTCGTTGCCAGGTTCGTTTCTAACGTAGTAGGATCTCTATATATGGTATGAAAAATAGTCCCAAACACATATTATAAATATAGAATGAATACAAGATTTTAATCAGTAAATTGTCCAGCTATGTTTAAAGAAAAGATTATCGAGATATTTCAAATCATATATATTTACGAAATGTTAGTATTAAAGCATCTTCTTAAATGAAGGTCGCGGTGTCGAAGCCAATTTACTCACCGGCCATGCTTGATCGAAAGCGAGTCACAACGTTGGATTTTATTCTCGGATTTTTCTTTGTTAACGGTAAGGACATTGACTTATATAAGCTTCACTCATTACTTGATAATATATTTTGATACGCCACGGCTGTTAAAGTTGGCAATATTATGTATTCAAGCGATAATTCTCAGTAAGAAGATGCCACATTTCAAATTTTCAGGGCCGCTTGAATGGCAATCCTTTTTCTGTTTTACGCTTAAAACTCATGGGGGCTCCAGTTAATGTCTGCTACACTTGATTCACACCCATTGACAACATGCTGTGTTGTATCATCATGTACAAGTTCAATTTCAGGATTCTATCCAGATCATACGGTTCATAAGGAGAACCGACCCAAACCAGTATTGAAATGAACGTTCAAGGGAAAATGCAACTTTCTTTTTAGAATAAGGTTATATAAGGACGTTGCAGGGCGAATGTAAATATTATGAATTGCATCAATATTGAACAGCGAATGCTCGAAATAGCCGCCTGCTTTAGCCCTCTCCTTCATATAAACGCTATTTTCACGCAAACAGAGTAGACCCAGATCAGACGCCCCCTGTAGGAACCGTCCGCTCTGTTTACTTGTGGTAGGATATAGATCTGATTCTACAGATTCTGCCTGAGCCAAAATGTCATGTTTTCATATGACATTATAAATGATAATCAAAGCAATATTTACGATGTCAATATTTTCTACATGAATATGAAACCGAGAATGAATTAACCCATCTCTTGCTGAATTTTAAAATACATTTCTCCTTCTTTACTCATGCCCTGTTGTATAATATACATATATCTTCACTGTGTACAAGTATTTCGCTGTGCAATCACTGCTGTGGAGTGCGTTGGTTGCACAATCAACTTGTAAATAGTGCAGACCCTGATGAGACAGCTCCTGCAGGAGCTGTCTCATCCGGGTCTTCACTATTTACAGGTAGGTATATTGACGTGAACAGCAAGCGAAGGGTTAAAATACGGATATGTTTTATTATCTAGTGATCGCTACAGAGAGAATAACTGTACTTTTAAAAACAGAGAAACTCTCCGTTTTCTTTTCCGTGTTAACACTCCAATGTCTGTATTAGCCTATAGCGCCAATAACTGTCATTCGGAAACCCTCGTGTACTTCCGATTTAGCGTGTGGTGCCAGTTTTCACACTGAGCGGTCCCGATTGCTTTGCCAATACCCGCCATTTTGAAACTACTATGAATAATTTATTGCAAAGTAATAATTTCTGCTAATGGTGTAATTAGCTTTGATACCAACCAGATTGTGTGCAATACTGTTTCTGTTGTTCTCCATATGGGGCCATGTTCACGCCATCACCTGCCGCGGGCTCGTATTCTTTATTGTATGCTTTTGGGACTAGGCGATGTAATGTGTAAAAAGCATCTATATTGTATAGGAAAATTACACTCCTCTCTCATACATATTATAGCTGTATGCCATCCCTCTATTGCATTGAAAAGGTTGCATGTTCCTGTATTAATATTGAAGTTTTCTCTGTATTACATTTGGTAGTAACATTTTTTTCTATCGCAAAAGAGAGAGCTGGAACAATTTTAACCCTTCGCTTGCTATTCACGTCAATATACCTACCTGTAAATAGTGAAGACCCAGATGAGACAGCTCCTGGAGGAGCTGTCTCATCAGGGTCTGCACTATTTACAAGTTGATTGTGCAACCAGTGCACTTCACAGCAGTGATTGCACAGCGCAATACTTGTACACAGTGAAGATATATGTAATTATACAACAGGACATGGGTAAAGAAGGAGAAATATATTTTAAAATTCAGCAAGAGAAGGGTTAATGCAATGGAGAGAGGCGTAGCTGTAAAGCACAATACAGAAAACTGAAAAACTGTATGTCGGCTGCATTTAAAAGTAACTTTCTCAGTTACATGGAAACCCAGCTAAACCCAATGTTAAAGTTAGTATAACTATCGGTCTTGGAGACATGTGATAGCTTAATGCACGTGAAAATCGTGCAGAACGATCCTCCAGGAGCTTTCTGCATGTTTTTCACTCTGCATTAAGCAGCTGCCTGCCTAAACGTATATAAACTCTTCTCTACTAGAATTGCGGTTTAGAAGGATTTTACTGTATACCGAAAAGTTGTACAGGTGTATTCCTCTCTGGTCAATCAAAGGGCAATATAGTTGCATTGTCTTTTGTGCTTCAAAACTGCATTTCGAGGGCTTGGTGCAAAACTATTGTAACTCCTTCACAAAGTGAAGGAGTTACAATAGTTTTGCACCAAGCCCTCGATTTGTTTCTGTTGCACGTTTCTCTCAATGGCATTTTATAATTGCATTTCTCTCTTTTGTATTAGAATTGAATTAACATTGTAACTCTTGCATTCATTTCTATTGTATCTAAAAGTTGCATTTCCATTTGTCGCTTTGAAACATTTTCACTATTACAGTAAATAGAAATAAGTACATCTGTATCTTTATTGCACATAATAGTTGCATTAGTGAAAAATGTCATTTCCTTCTATAGCATTGAATGTTGCGTTCCTCCCTATTAGATAAATACAATGTAGTGTTGTATTTGAAATTTTGTCAAGCTACAAAACGCATACAACAAATCATTTAATGTGTACAAGTAACAGCAATCTAAGTATATAAACAAACTTAATAATTCACAAATATGAAATATGGTACTTGTACAATCTCAAACGAGAATTTGAAAGCAGTCTTAAATCAAATTTAACTTTTGAAAACAATTTTAGTTAAATATCAAATTAACGCAAAAGTGACTGAAGCGATGCAACCTATTAGTGTATATTCTAGAGATGTAAAACCCTTCTAATGCGACCACTTAATTAATAAACATGGGTGTCTTTATAAGCAGTCGGTTGCTTAATGCAGGACAAAGGTAATGCAAAAAGCTCCTCTAGAAGCGTTTTGCATTACTTTTGTCCTGTATTAAAATAACACCTGCATATAGCACCCAGAATTATACCACTTTTAGGTGGTCGCATTAGCGGGGGTTTTATTGTACTATGCTAATAGACAACAAAAAGAGCGGAAACCTTTACAAGACTCCACTTGAACAAATAAACACTGCTAATTCAGGATCATGTAAATTATTTAAATCATCAATACATGTATATTTAAAGTGATAGTGTCTTGCAACTTGTTATGCCTTACAATTACGTGGAATGATGGTTTATACGCTGAAGTATATCGCACGAAAACCAATCGAATAAATGCCGAAGAAGACAAAACTTTCATGTGCTCGATTTTATTCGGCAAATTATTAGCATCTATTCGGGTTGTGTTTTAGTTTCGTAACTGTTTAACATAGGCGGGATATATTTTATTGTGGAACAACTATTATAAATATCGATGAACACGGTCTATTTTGTATCATATTGGCATTTTTCGATATAAGTTCAGATCGACATCTTCATAATAATGATTGAACATAACAAATACCAAGTTATTATTGAAAACATGCGTTTATTGTAGGCACATCCACATTAATGTTTTTCACTTAAAATACCAGTCTATCACTAGTTAGATAAAACTGATATTTCGTTGGGCCATCAATAATGAAAAAGAAATGAAGTCCCCACATTGATTTTGAGTATTTTCTTCAGTATATTGTTTGACTTAACCATTATACAATAGTGCAGTGTTGATGACAGGTGTCTGATTTAACCATGGTGTATTGAAAACAAATAGCACGGGTAGGTCCCATTATTATTTCTTCATATTGATTTGATTATATGTACTACAACTATAGAAAATAATCTATCTGCTAGAACATTCCTTTTTTACACCTTTTCCATTTTTCATTCGTCAAATTACTCCATTTTGGTATTTGTTTGTCACAAAATAAATGCTTAAAATTTCGTAATTCTGAAAACTAAACATTTATTCTACTTGTAAGACTTACATGGATATGTTTCAAATAAAATTATATTTTGCAGATGGTTCTTACTTGTTGAGTCTCTCATGTTGTTTAAAAAAAACAGGTATTTAGACACAAACATCCATTAAAGGACCATTAGTGGCCATGTTCAAAGGATCATATCTCGGAAAAAAGCACGGTGACCCATAAAGATTTAGTGGCATTTCAATTAGCAAACCATTAACTTCATATATGCAAAGTTTACAAGAAATCTATCCGTTAGAAAAAGTTGTGATATACGCTTTTAATGGAACGTTCATTTATTGAACATAGGATACTTAAAAAGCAGGTGGTTGCTTAATGCTGGGCAAAGGTGACACAGAAAGCTCCTATAGGAATAGAAATCGGATCCCTCAAACCTCTGTTACCTCGAAGTAATTTGAATTTTCCCTAGAAGTTCCCGATATCGAAGTTCAACTGTACAATAGGTGTGGACTTTTACATTGTAGCGTGCAGAGCAACAACAGTAAATATAACCTCTGGCTTTGATCTTGTAAATAATTGATACATATACCAGACAGGAAAACGGCCTCTAAGATCGTCATAACAAGCTGGCATTATCTATAAATAGATTAATCACCTAATAAAAATTGAGTCTAATTAATCTACATTTGATAAGTACATCTTAGAGTTTGGTTTGTGGTGTAAAAAAAGTAGGTCGGTTTGGACGGTCCGTTTATTGACGTTTGCACGGGAGGAAGCTTTCAAGCTGACTTGTGGTAGGTCGGTGGTTCAGCCCGGCTGTTCTGTGCACGAAACGATGCAATATAGCCCCACGTCTTGGGTATTCTTCCCCTTGTAATTGCCTTGAAATCGCAATGTGGCTGTTAAAGCGATGTAAAAAACCCATACAAACAAACAAATTGCATGTATTTGGTCTGGAAATTATCCTAGCCTCCTTGTGTTCATCTCCTACTTTCAAAATATAACCAATGGTTTCATTAATTTCTACTTTGAGATCACGATTGGAGTTTAACAGATCCTTCTATTCTTCATATACTGTAAATTCCGGACAGGTCGGGTCCGACACCATAGCTCGAGCTATCAGACAAGTACAATAAAACCTCTCTATAACGGCCACTAAAGGTGAAAGTAAAATAGAACGCTCCTATAGGAGCATTCTTGTTTACTTTACCTTGCTTTAAGAAGCAGCCTGCCTTTAATACAAAATACTTGATGTAATTTAGTGGCCGTTATAGAGAGGTTTTATTGTATCGTTATCGGTTTTCAAGGTAGATAAACCACATGTATATATACTACCAAAAATGTGCATTGCTTAATATTTTATAAATTATTGTTTAAATTTAAATCCTAAATTTAATAAAGAATGTGTTCTGTTCTATTCTGTTTAAATTAGATATCAGTTTAATGCAGGGGGAGAGTAATTCAGAAAATCGCAACAGGAGCTTTATACACGGCTTTCATCCTGCAGTAAACAGCCCCCTGCCTAAAAAGATCCTAAATTCTCCATTACTAAAACCTCGAATTATCTAGTAGTTTAACCATTTCACCGCCGATGTCGCATAAATGCACCTCGACAAATAGTGCATTCCCAGATCAGACGCCGCCTTTCAAGGCGGCGTCTGATCAGGGACTTTACTTTTTGTCTCAATCTCTATTTCTATATCTGTGCTTTATTCCTTCGACATTTGCATTTATTTATCTCATTTCCTTATTGTACCGAATGATTTAACAAAACATGGATTGCAGACGACAATTAGAAAGTTGGCACCGAAAGCGTCAAATAGACTAAACGTCGCCAATATTGTATCCGTCGTCAACCAGCCAGATACTTACTACAACTTTTATAAGTTAGCCTCGTTAATCATCGGCTGGCTACGCTCCAATTTACGATTACAATAAACACTCTCTAAAACTAAATTTTCTGCATGACCCACACCAATAACCCATCAGTGTTTAACCCATTCCCTCATATTGACGACTTTTGACGACTCTGTAAAAGTCACTTTGTGAAACCATTGTGATAAATAGAGCATTTGCTCCTATAGGAACAAATGCTGTATTTATCACAATGGTTTGAAACTACAAAATTCTCAAATTTTCCTTTTCTCTAATTAATGCTCCATTTCGGTAGATTTATTCAAATAGGTTGTATCTAAAAATAGCCTATGAGGTAAAGTGTTAAGCTGTCGCCTGTCTAAATCATGCTCCTATTCAATATTCATGTAAGAAATAATGACATCATGAATATTAATTAGCTGAATATTTATAATGTAAAATTTTCGCTCACAAAACTGTAGAATCGGATCTGTAGCCTATCATGGCAAAAGCAAACAGAACTGACCCCGATCTGGGTCAACTCTGTTTGCAGATGCGTGAAAAGGCGAAAGTGAACGAGTTAAAGACCGGAGTTGATACAATTATTATGAAAGTTTGGTTTAGCAGGTTTTTTCTTTACTGTTACAAACCCTCGTCCATATGATATAGAGTGGCGTCTCATCAGGATTCAAACTATTTGACACACTGATTGGGTTTCTGTACGGAAATTCAAGATAAAAAGAAAACAATGTTAAAAAAGAAGGCGACTAAATTCAGTTTTAACCTTTAGGCTGCTAAGTGCGAGTTAATTGGTATTTGCAAACAGCTTGGATCCAGATGAGACACAGAGTAACTCTGCGTCTCGTCAAGATAGATAAGCTGTTTGACATTCGGTCAAAAGTTTTGAAGAAAGAGAAACATGTAACAGATGGGGATTTTTACCCCTTTACTCCATAAACACGCCTTTGCAAACATAGTAGACCAAGATTAGACTATTCCTGTAGGAGCCGTCGGATAAGAGTCCGCTCTTGTTGCTTTTGTTACAGTATAGATAAGATTATATAGTTCTGCCATGTTAAAGACTTCCCATGTCCATGTGCTGTTACAACAATTAACCCATTGCATGAGCCAATATATGGGACATAGACAAACAGTGTAGACTCTGATCAGAATCCACCAAGTTTGCTGATCGGAATTTCAATATTAAAAGAAACGAAATTGAGACTTTTCATACCTTTCGATAAAAAAATGGACTAATCCAATATATAAACATGGAAGAATCCATTGGGCGAAAATAGGTAAATATAATTAATAGTCATGCCGTCATTATTTTTACATGAATATTCATGGCGGGAAGGGTTAAGCAAACATATTTCTTACAGCAGGCTAAGGTTAAAAAACGTTTTGATTAACAGGCTAAAGCTAAACGCAAAACCTCATAAAGTATTTCATAAGCTATCGATCAGCGTGTAATAAATACGTGAAGCTGATCCAACTATTGTTCGGTCATTATGGATAAATCATACATGTCGTAAACTAGTTCGTGTAATTCATAATTTATCAGCCGCTGGTTCACATTGCAAACAAAAACTTTGACGGGTTCGATAACTTATGCATGGCAAATGAGTGGTTCGGCAATGATAAATAAATTATGACACAGTCAAAACTTAGGTCTGAAAATCGGGGTCACCAAGTACAGTCATTCATTCTCGTATAGCGTCAAAACTTAAATTTGATAAAGGGACTTTCTGCCCCTATTCACGTATATGGAATTGTTTAGAAACATTACCGCCATGTTTAACCCACAGGGACAAGACACGTTTGAGTCAGTATATACATAGAAAGAAGGGGTCCGACTTCAAAAGATCCCTTTTACCCACTCCATTTCTGCACCGATTTCGATCAGATAAAAAGCTATTTCGTAAGCAAATACATTTTGTTTATTCGAATATGCAAAACCTGTCCCGGTCAAATTGGGGATTATATTAACACGGCATCAGAAACATGAGCAACTTCAGCTACCTTAAGACTGGTTTACACTGATGTTGGGAATATTGTTTAGTTTGAGACTTTCTGTATCAGGTATCTAAGTTACAGACTGCATTATACAAAAACGTGCGATTTACAGAGACTCCCTCATGTTTGTATGACAAGGGCGTAGCGTACTGATCACAACATACCGCAATAAAAGCCCTACATGACTTATGCTACTATGTTATATACTATCCGACGTGAAATAAAGTGTGTAGTATATGTCTATGTATATGGTACATCGGAGTTGAGTACAAAACATTAGACTTATAACGGTAACGCTTTGTTGAGCCTCAAATTTCTTACAAACGCATTCTTCTCACCGTGCGAAAAACGCGCGCGCAATATTCTCATCTAGAGAAAAACGCGAGCGCATTTTTCTCATTTTTTCTGCTTGGAAAAATGCGTTCTTGTGTTCGTCTGGGACTGTAGGTACGAGCACATTTTTCTCATGTGAATATGCGGGTAAGATAATTTGTTTGATTGTTATTTTCTTTTAATATGCTAAATACTTAGAAGGTTTCGGAATACGACCCCAGATCTTTATTCTTCAGAGGTGTCTTAATGTTTTCCTTAGTGGCTTTGATTAGCAACAATTATAATATAAACAATAGATCAACAAAACACATTCGAACACAATTAAATAAACAATGCATGTACATGTATATCAAAGAAAAACTTTTAGTAACCGCAGAAACTCCAACTCACTCAAATGCGCACAAAATGCGCACATATATGTAGACTTACGCAATGATAAAACAAAAAAATGAAATCAAATTAACTTTTGCTGTTTTGTTATAAAAGTGCAATTGTACTTAAATTATGCTATACGTGAATAATAATGATAATATAACTGTTGCGTTGTAAAATGGCTGACTTGTCCGTCTTGGATTGAAGCAATAACTTTAACCTTGAAAACCATACCATACTATTGCCAGACCAACAACAAACAAAACGACATTTTAATAGAATAATTGGCATTGTCCAACCGGTATCATAATATATTATATACAAGATACAAAGATACAAATCTTTAATTCGCCATAAAATAGCATAAGCATATTCATAGTCATAGCCATCAATATATATGAATAATTAAATATCTACAAACGTAAAGAGCAAGGACATGGAAAGTTATATTCTTCATTCAGTAAAATTGACAGAGAAGTATAGACTGATCAGAGTTATGGTAAATTAAATTAATAAATGTATTTTCTTATTTGGGGTATATGAATGATGCGGCAGAGATTGTGAATTTTTAATTTTCTCCTCCAAGTTTTGATGCATTGTAAATAAATTTCGAGAGATTACGGATAATTCTTAGTGATTTAGATGACATCAAGTTTTTAAATTTGTGAGTATTTGGCCACCGACAGAAGGTATAAGAAAAATAGTGTCGTCGTAATTCATTGAATTTCGACTAAGAGGAAGTGGTATTCGTCTTCGATCGTGTTCATGTTGCAATTTTTACAGATTCTTTCTGTTCTTGGTATATTTAAATGTCTGCCTTTCTCAATAGCTAAATCATGTGAAGAGAGTCTAAATTTGGTAAGGGCGATTCTGTAACTATTAATATTTACGCAGCTCAGGTATTTTTCTATTTCGAGATTATCTTTGTACTTACAGTATGACATTAGTCGACTTGAATTGTTGATGCTATTATTCCAGTCTTGCTTGTAGGAATCTATGAGTCGTTGTTTAATGACATTAAAATTTATCGTGGTAATCTCTTGCATTATCCATATATCTGACATTCTATATCATCAAGAATTTGTTTTACATGTGATGCCCAATTTGTACTGCCATATGTGTTGTTATTTATTGAACACAATTACACTTAATTTCGGCTCCATAAGCCCTATTAAACGCGGCTTGCAAACTACCGACTTCATTGGGGATGTCAGATTACATACACCTACTGCAAGGAAAAAATGGCTAAATGATACTTGTATCACACTGGAATAGTGACCGTTCTGTATAGTTTTCGTTGCCTGTGACGCCACAATATCACAGTGTACCGATGAATGTATACATTATTTGCGTTTGTATTCCTCTCATCAAGTCAACGATGCGACAAAATAACACAAAACAACAAGCTTTATTATCAACAAGTTATCAAAGTTTAATTGCATATCAAGTATACAAGGGAAAGTGGCGAGTTGGGAATAAGGAACTAAATGTTAGTGGTTTACTGATCAATGCATTGTTACAACCCACTTTGCAATAACTAACCGTTGTGCAAACAACATAACTAAGCTCAAGATTCCATTGCAAAGTGAGTAGTTATTGCAAAACGGAGAGGTTCGGTCAAACCACTTTGCAAGGCATTTTACTTAAGTTTTTGCGCTAAATTGCGACGAAATTCACAAACAAAACAAACGCATTACAATCTTGTGCTGATTTTGATACATTTTATCTTCTTTTTTTTTCATTTTTCAAGTTCTTTTCACTATAAGGAGAAAATAAGTTTGATCTAGTAAGAAAATTGTGTTCCGATGCTAGGCCCAACCATGTGGTCCGAACGCAATCTTCTCACTTTTGTGAGAATACTGTGCGCGTGTTTTTGCACGGTGAGAAGAATGCGTTTGTAAGAAATTTGAGGCTCAGCAACTCTTGCCTTTGTATGACAAGGTCGTATTGCACTGGCCACAACATACATCGGCCCCTGAGCAGATGTATGATGTAGCCAGATGCGATACTTTTGGTGCAAAAATATTATTATTTCTCTATAATTCTGACATTCTGTTAACCATTTCCCTCATTGGCTATTTTAGACCCAACCTCTTTGAATAAATCTACCGAAAAGGAGCATTTACTAGCAAAAAGGAAAATTCTAGAATTGTGTAGTCTTGAAACCATTGTGAAAAGTATTTATAGCATTTGTTTCATAGGAGCAAATGCTGTATTTATCACAAGTTGTTTTGTTGTTTTTTAAAGTGACTTTTACAGAGGCGTCAAAAACCTTCAATATATGGAAATGAGTTAGATGTAACTTACATCACCGATAAAGAAATATACATTTTATGTACAACTTGTAACGTCAGCAACTTGGCAGTGTGTTTGTCCTGTACCTCATGACTATACAAGAAGTAATGATATCACGCATATCAAGTAATTGTTTCATTATTGCAGAAAATGTAGAATCACATTTTTAGAAGTCCATAAGCAAACAGGGTAGGACCTGATCTGACGGTTCCTACAGGAGTGCTCTGACCAAGGTCTACTCTGTCTGCAAATGAAAAAAAGTTATTTCTATCGGATAGAAACCAACTTGAAAAGACAAAATGGTGCAGACAAAAGAAGGCGAATCCGTTGTAAGTACCGGCAGGGACTGCTTTCCTGGCATCATCTATAGGATGATACGCACACGAAGCATACATAATATGTTGTATGCAAATGCATTTTTTATATCAACAATAATGTCGATGGATTTGAAATAGTCTGCTGATTCGTGAATTCACTTGATGGACGTTCTGTTTTGTGGGCCCGGGTATGCTGCACAAGGATAAAGGGTCTGTTAGTTGGATGAATTGGATTGATGGTTGTTGTTTTGGGTGGTGATTGGATGTTTTTCCTTTAAAATGTTTTTTATCTCTAAATAATTAGGCGTTATTGGCATTTCAAAAAGTGTAAATAAGTATATTTGACTTTCAATTAAACGAAAAGTGTGAAACGATTACATCGACCATTTCATACGTTTTAATAAGTCTGAATACGCTATTAATATATCCTGAAAATGGGTGATCCCTCGAAAGCAAAAGTAGAAATGCGAAAAGAGAAAATTGCAGACTCCGTTTTATTGAGTCTGTTCATGAGTAGTAATTAAAAGTGCAACACTACTCACGCCCCCTAGCACCGGCTTAAGCAGTATTTAATTTTCAAAACTAATACTTCTCTGAACGAACCACTCAAAAGAAATACAATTACAGTAAAACCTCTCTATAACGACCACTACATTACATCAAGTATTTTGTGTTTAAGACAGGTTGCTGCTTAAAGCAAGGTGAAAGTAAAACAGAACGCTCCTATAGAAGCGTTCTGTTTTACTTTCAAATTACTTTTAGCAACCACCTGCCCAAAATACCAACTTATTAAAACAATTAAGTGATCGTTATAGAAGAAGTAATGACAAAATGAATATTAAATAGCTGACCTAAACAGCTGATATTATAATGATCCAAGTACTAATGCACTTTTGGTTTTAATAGAAGCCGTAGAGTCAGATATATTATGATTTCATAAGCAAACAGAGCAGACCCTGATCAGACCAATCTCACAGCATCCGTCCAACCTTGGTCTACTATGTTTGCAAATGCACGAATAAGGGTTTATATGGGCAAAATGTTTAAGGTAGGTTGGTTAAGGTAGGTTGTAGGTTATGTTATGTAGCATGTAGTTTCCTGCATGAGGCAGTTACATGTCTTTAACCCTCTGATAGTTCAAATTGGAACGGTCCATCCGTGTTTAACAGTAAGGTCCATTCAGTAAGGAAGGGTATACTTTGTGAGAGAACTCCAAACTGGCCAACAGTGCAGGCTCCTAGAGGGTCTATCCTGTTTTCCAATGACAGCACAGTCGCTTCCTTCATTCAATGCATATTAACCCATTCCCTCATATTGACACCTTTTTACCCAGTCCCTGATATTGACACCTATTGACCCAATCCCTCATATTGACGCCTTTTGACCTAGTCCCTGATATTGACGCCTTTTGACCCAGTGACTCATATTGACGTCTTTTAGCGCTTCAATAAAAGCCACTTTTTGAAACCAATGTGATGAGTAGAGCATCTACTCCATGGGAGCAAATGCTCTATGTATCACAGTGGTTTAAAAACTACACAGTTCTAAAATGTTCCTTTTCTCTATTAAATGTACCTTTTCGGTAGATTTATTCAGATAGGTTGGATCTGTTATGTTATGTTCTAAAAATAACCTTTGTTTTAATGGGTTAAAAGTCCCGTGTTTGTACTGGTATTTATCACTTTACGAGTCTGTTTAACAAAGGTTATGTTGGGGATGTTTCTATTTGACAGAGACTATTGTGAAACCCCAACATTTATCAATACTCAACAAAGGTTCTATTTACTGAAAGTAAATGTAAATCCTGTCGTGTATAGTGTGATAGCGGTTGTGAACCTTTGAACAAATAACATATAATTCTGGTTCTATCGAGCGTTCGGAAAATTACAGTGAAACCCCTCTAATGCGTCAACTTCATTGTAGCATCTGTGTAGCGTCTGTCTTAACCCTTTCGGCGCCAAATTTCTAATTGTCGTCTGCAATCCAAGTTTGTTAAAACATTCAGTAAAATAAGGAAATTAGATAAATAAATGCAAATTTCAAAGGAATAAAGCACATATATAGAAATAGAAATTAAATAAATGCAAATTTCAAAGGAATAAAGCACATATATAGAAATAGAAATTAAGACAAATAGTGAAGTCCCTGACCAGACGCCGCCTTGCAAAGGCGGCGTCTGATCTGTGACTACACTATTTTTGTCGTGGTGCATTTATGCGACTGTGGCGGTGAATGGGTTATGCGGCCATCAAAAAGATCTAATGTGTCTGTAAGGCAGGTAATTGCTTAGTTCATGTCAAAAGTAACGCAAAAAGATCCAATGGGACCTTTCTGTAATAAGCAACATTTCAAGACATCACTGTTCAATAAATGAATGGCCGCGTAAGACGGATTCTGCGGGTACATGTGGTTGATTCCAGTTGTTTAAGCACGAGCACGAGCTTTCTGCATTATTTTCATCCTGCTTTATGCTATCACCTGTCTAAAAAGATCTGAATTCCTAGAGTTAGAGCTCATCTGTATGGTCGCTGTAGACGGTTTGTCTGTATCATGTTAAACCCTAAGCCTGATAATGGCAACCAGACTGGTACAGTAATACATCTCTAAACCGGACGTTCAATTTAGAATAAAGATCAATCTCGGAGATAGCTGGCAGCTTAATGCAGTGTGAAAGTCAAGCAGAAGACTCCTAGAGCAGCTTTCTGCATGACTTTCACCATGCCTTAACCCTTTCCTCCATAGGCTATTTTTAGATCCAAGCACTTTGAATAAATCTACCTAAAAGGAGCATTAACTATACAGAAAAGGAAAAAATTATAATTTTGTAGTTTGAAACCATTGTTATAAATATAAATATTTATCACAATTGTTTCAACGGGTGACTTTTACAGAGGCGTTTATGGAGGAAAGGGCTATGCAGACACCTTCCTGAATGTATATACATTCCTCTCAGCAAGAGTTCCGGTTTAGAAAAGGTTTACTGTATTTACAAACAGTTTGGATGCAGATGAGATGTAAAGTTCCTCGATGTCACACCAGGACTCTATGCGTTTATCACTCGAATAATAGTTATTCGAAAGGCTTGAATACATGACGAATTACAGTAAAACATCTGATGAAAAGTTCCTCTACGTCACACCAGGATCCATTGTGTTTGTCGCTCGGACAAAAAATATTCAAAAAGCTTGAATGCATGAGGAATTACAGTAAAATCGCTCTATAACGGCCACTAAACTGCATTAACTAGTTGGTATTAAGGACAGGTGGCTGTTTGAAGCAAGGTAAAAGCAAAACAGAACGCTCCTTTAGGAGCGTTCTGTTTTACTTTCACCTCGCTTGAAGCAACCCCATGCTTTTAACAAAAATACTTGATGTGATTTAGTGGCCGTTATGGAGAGGGTTTTACTGTAGTTACAAATGCACATGATGGTGTTGGTTCTGTCGAGCTCTCTTTGAATATAATGTTCCATCATTATTCGGCAACCAAACTCGCATTTACAAACAACTTGGATCCTGGTGAGACGCCGAGAAACTCGGTTTATCATCCGTATCCAAAGATGTTTGTCAATCGAACACCAGTTATTCAAAAGCTTGAATGAATCTGGAGTAAGTTAAAACGAACATACCTCTGACTAGGGTTTTAGCAGTTATATTGTTTTCGGTCAGAATAAAGGTTAAAAACTTGGATCGAACTCGTGATATATTTTGTCAGCGGATTTGAAGTCACAAAAGTGGTCCAAGTAACTTGGCTTCTATTCAGGACACAAAGTATTTGCCAACGTGAAGTCGGATAAGGGTGGATATGCAAACAGAGTAGACCCAGATCAGACGGCTCCTATTATCCTATAGGAGCCGTCTGATCATGGCCTGCTCTGTTTGCTTTTAACATTATATAGATCTGATTCTACAGTGTTTGTCATTGCAAAGAATTTCCTTGAAAAGTTTTAATTATAAAACCCCAGCTAATAAAATTTCACGATGTCATCATTTCTTACATGAATATTGAACAGGTAAAGGGTTGATTTACACCGTGTGTACATATGTACCCGCTTAACCCTCTACTCCATGAATATTCATATGAGAAAATGACGTCATGAATATTAAATAGATTAATTATTGATAAAGCCTATGGACACTAGCATTTTGTGCCAGGACAGACACTATAGAATCATATCTATATTATATACCATAAGCAAATAGAGCAGACCTTGATCAGACGGCTCCTAAAGGAATCATCTGATCTGGATCTAATCTGTTTGCAAAGGCGTAGAAAGGCGTATTTATGGTGGGTTAACAGGATAATACAGCACGAACATCTTCATACTGCATTAATCCGTTACCTCATTGGCTATTTTTAGATACAACCTCTTTGAATAAATCTACCGAAAAGGAGCATTAACTAGAGAAAAGGAAAATTTTAGAATTTTGTAGTTTGAAACCATTGTGATAAATAGAGCATTTCCTCCTATAGGAGCAAATGCTCTATTTATCACAATGATTTCACAAAGTGACTTTTACAGAGTCGCCAAAAAGCCGTCAATATGAGGGAATTGGTTAACATTACAGTGCGGGACACGAGTTACTAATATCCTTTGAAAACAATGTAGGTCTACGCAGATAAGATCGCTTCCAGAGAAACCCCCTCATCAGGGTCTTCACTGTTTGTCATGTTGCAGTTTTCTTTTGAAATATAAATCCCTGAATATCCACAGTAAGTTTGACCTGTTAAATAGTCTGTTCTGTTCTGTTCTGTTAAGCTGCCACCTATCTTCAAACACCCATACAATAGAACCTGTCCTACCCACGTGGCCATTCATTTATTCAACACATGAGTCTTAAAAGCAGGTGGTTGCTTAACTCATTATCTCCTACTGACCCCTTATTGTGCCCATGTAAACTTTATTTTGCGAAACCATTGTGATAAATAGAGCATTTGCTCCTATATGAGCAAATGTTCTATTTATCACAATGATTTCAAACTACAAAATTCTAAATTTTCCCTTTTCTTTAGTTAATGCTCCTTTTCGTTAGATTTATTCAAAGAGACTGGATCTAAAAATAGCATTGGGGAGAATGAGTTAATGCAGGGCAAAAGTTATGCAGGGGATTTCTGCATTACTTTTGACCTGCATTAACCTTTCGCTGCCAATGCAGTATCGGTATGTGATTACCTATGCCAACAGTTTGGATCCAGATGAGACGCCGAGTAACTCTCGGCGTCTCATCAAGAGCCAAACTGTTTGTTACTGTTACTATGTTTTTGAAACAAAAATGAAGAAAACCAAACGAATGAAAATTTGTAGCAGACGACAAAGTTAGCAGACGACAGAGTTTGGCAGCGAAAGGGTTAAGCTATCATCTGCCTTACAGGTCAATAATTAGACCTGTATTTAATGGCCGATTAAGACAGGGTCTATTGTAGTCCTGTGTCTTAGACTGGTTGTCGTAGCACGGATCTACAGCATGACGGGTTTTGTCCTATTTGTTAGTCTGTTTGGCCTATTACCCATAACGACAATATCGATTCTGGGTACACAATTCCGGGTAAGTGATCAAAAGAACACAGTAAATCCTCTCTACAAGCGGTCACAAAGTAGAACACGACTGAGGTTTTTGAAACTCTTCTCAGGATGAACAAATATATAATCTGCTAAAACCTGTATCTCTCTCTGATTGGCTGTTGTTTATTTTTTTTCTTCGGCGTGTATATATGTGAATGTTAGGGGTGGGGGTATTGTTGTTTCATTTTTTACTTTCCTTCTTTATTTTTTTATTTTATTTTTTGGTTTTTGATGGTAGCTGAATCCTTTACTCCATAGATACAGTTGAACTTCGATATCTCGAACTCGGAGAGCTCGAACTTCGGTATAACTAAATTAATAGAAGTAGGCAAATGTGTCGTTACAGATATCTAACACATGTTTTCCTACAGAAGTTTTCAGCATTACTTTAGACCTGCACTGAGCTGTGTCCTTGAGAAATAATTCAGATTAGAAATCGGATGACTCGAACTTTTGTTATCTCTAACAAATTTGTATGGTCCCTAAAAGTTCGAGTTATCGAAGTTCAAATGTAGATAGAAATACAACGACCACTAAATTGTGTTAATTACTTGGTATTTCGAGCAGGTGGCTGCTTAAAGCAAGGTGAAAGTAAAACAGAACGCTCCCATAGGAGCGTTCTGTTTTATTTTCACCTTGCTTTAAGCAGTCACCTGCCTTTAAAACAAAATAATTGATGTAAATTAGTGGTCGTTATAGAGAGGTTTTACTGTTTATCAATGTTATTTCATAAGCAAACAGAGCAGACCCTGATTAGACGGCTCATATTGTGTCGTCTTAATATGGATCTTCTCTGTTTGCAAATGTGCAAAAATGGATATCTATGTTTAGTAGTAAAAGGTTAATACATAAATGACGTCATCTGCTTCTAGCCCCTTACCTGATGTAAGATGCCACGCCTTCTGAATATTTTATACCCTATGACCCCGGGAATGATTCGTCTGATCTGCCTCTTTTTGTAAATGCTCCAACTGGCATATCTGTCAGTAAATGCAAATCTGCCTATTTTTAGATCCAACAACTTTGAAGAAATCTACTAAAATGGAGCATTTACTAGACAAAAAGGAAAGGTTTTAGAATTATGTAATTTCCAATATGGCATTTGCTCCCAAGTAGCAAATACTCTGTTAACTTTTCCTCCATAGGCTATTTTTAGATACAACCTCTTTGAATAAATCTACCGAAAAGGGGCATTAACTAGAAGAAAAGGAAAATATTAGAATGTTGTAGTTTGAAACCATTGTGATAAATAGAGCATTTGCTCCTATAAAAGAAACCATTGTGATAAATAGAGCATTTGCTCCTATAGGAGCAAATGCTCTATTTATCACAATGGTTTCACAAAGTGACTTTTGCAGAGTCGTCAAAAATCGTCAATATGAGGGAATGGGTTAATGGCGCTGGTTTCACAAAGTTACTTTAACAAAGGCATTAAAGCACACAAATATGCTAAATGGCTACGATAGATGCATCGATTGTTGGATTACAATATAGATGCTATAGAAAGTTCCTACTGTATAAATAAAAACTCCACATTGACACTTGCAGATATGCAATAACATATTCTCTTTGTATGAATAATTTTACGGACAGTAGGTACATTCTTGCTGGTCGAGTGGGCTGGTATAATTTCTTTGAAACTGCACTTTTTATATTATCAATCTTGAAAAGTAATGCGGTAAAAATGACATTAGAAATAATTTATGAAATGAATCGAAGCATATAGTCTCTAGGGAATCACACTCTGACATAGCATAATTGGTTAGGATAATCAAGGATTTTAAATTTACGACTATCTGCAAACTCGGCGTCTCACCAGGATCCAAGCTGTTTGACACTTGTTAAGTCATTTCTCAAAACTTTTAACGAGTAGAAAGTGAGTAACAGTTGCAGACGTTGTATCAATCCATTTAGAGTTAAAACTGATGCTTAGACAGATAACGAATATTTTCCACAACCGAGTTATACTGATGACAGTCGTAATTACTCGGCTATTTCTGTCCGGAATACCTCGCATATCTATCTTGTAGAATATCGTCGAGAATAATCACTTGTGCATTCAGTCGAAATTCGGTCAACGGTATCGACAAGGCTTTGCCTGCCTCAGCTTTATGTTGAACGCCCATTAACACTCATTGAATATTCATTGATACTTAACCAATTTGCTCTCAGTGGATTCTTCCATGCTTATATATTGGATTAGTCTATCTTTATCTAAGGGGTGTAGGGTCTAAATTTTCATTTTTCTTTTGTTTTATATTGAATTTCCTATCAGCAAACAGTGTAGACTCTGTGGCGTCTGATCAGAGTCTGCACTGCTTGCCTACGTCCCATTTATGGGATCGTGGGAGCAAATGGGTTAATCATTGTATAACTAGTTTGAAATCAATAATGGCATCGTGACCATGGAAATATTAACAATAACATAAAGTAGAATCATATCTGTATTAGTTAATAAACAAACAGAACTAACCCTGGGCGGACTGGTCCTGATCTGGGTCTACTCTGTTTTCAATTTCGTTAAAGAGTGTATATATGAGTAAAGGGTTAAAACACGATGGTCTCCGCCATACTGGCCATTGTGAAGGTAGTACTAGCAGTAATTTGTTTATTATAGCGACAATATCATAGTCTCATATGTACAAACATATAAACAAAGTACAGTAAAACATCTCTATAACGGCCACTAAATTACAGTAAAACCTCTCTATAACGGTCACTAAATTACATCAAGTATTTTGTGTAAAAGGCATAAGGCTGCTTAAAACAAGGTGAACGTAAAACAGAACGCTCCTATAAGAGAGTTCTGTTTTACGTTCACCTTGATATAAGCAGTCACCTGCCCCAAATACCAATTAATTAACACAATTTACTGGCCGTTATAGAGAGATTTTACTCTAAGAAACACCCGGCCCATTGGTCTATATGTCACCTTCAAAATCTTTAAACATACTCACATAAACAGCATAGCTTATATTAAAGATCAAATAGTATGAATGTCATTGATATATAACGAATACACATTTAATGGCGTCATTCATTTCTGTTACATAGCATATAGAAATCTGCGCCTAAGAAGAAACGCCCGAACAAGAAAGCTGGCAGTCTTTCTTGTCTGATCATTTAACCCTTTCACCGCCGCAGTCGCATAAATGCACCACGACAAATAGTGCAGTCCCATACCTGACGCCGCCTTTTCAAGGCGGAGTCTGATCAGGGACTGCACTATTTGTTTCAATCTCTAGTTCTATATATGCTTTATTGCTTTGAAATTTGCATTTATTTATCTCATGTCCTTATTTTACTGAATTATTTAACAAACTTGGATTGCAGATGGCAATTAGAAAGTTTGCGCCGAAATGGTTAAAAGCATGTTTGATTATTTGTGAAGGTATGTATGGAATTGTGTATGTTATTCCGTTGACACGTGAATTAGCTCTTTTCGGTGCAACTGTATTTCCGATATATGTACTGTAGAACATGTCCTAAGCGGCCATTCATTTATTGAACATAGGAGTCTTAAAATGCAGGCGATAGCTTAATGCATGAAAAACGTAAAACAGAAAACTCCTGCAAGAGCTTTTTGTGTTACTTTTGTCCTGTATTAAGCTACCAACTACCTTACACACCCATTATTGGACCTCTTTTTGATGGCCGCATAACCCTTTTCCTCATTCAAACGTGTTTTCACGCATTTGCAAACAGAGTAGACCCAGATCAGACGGCTCCTATATGAGCCGTCTGGTCTGGGTCTGTTCTGTTTGCTTACCACCAGTATCAAAACTGCCCTGTCTACAATTGCCATTATAAAAATTCAGCTAATAAGTATTCATGATGTCATTATTTCTCCAGTGAGTATTGAACGGGAAAGGATTAAGGCACGTTCTACTTGATCTATGATTGTGCTAGATAACTTTTAATAAACCCCGTGATTTTCTGCTGGATCTAATAGACTCTCTGAATTTCTGCTGGGTCTACTTATTGCCCCTTTTGTACAATTGCACATTATTTTTGAACGCAAAGCAGGTTTATTCTACATATACACGACACATATTTGATGCATTTTCAGAGTTGACCCAGACTAGACTCCGAGGTTATAAAACCGTTTGCTCCAGTCTGAGAACATTCTCAAGCATCTGACCAAATAGATACTTGAGAATTATCACAGACTCAGACTCAGAAGTTTTATAACCTTGGACCCAGGTAGCTATTGACCAATCAGACGAATCAAATCAAATCGCCTTAGGCTATATGCGCTTGACCAACGAACGAACTTATTATTAATTCATATACGGTAACATGGTGTAATAATGGTTGATTTTACCATTATCCCGCAGTTCGTCACATCATTCTCATTTGCAAATACAGTTGAACTTCGATATTTCGAACTTCAAGGGGCTATACAATTTAGTCCACGATAACAGGAATCGAGTTATCCGCTTTCTAATCTGAACAATTTCTCGAGTTCATAGCTTTATACAGATCTAAAGCAATGCTTAAAGCTCCTGTAGGAAAGCTTCTAGATATCTGTAGTGTTCCTAGATATATGTAGTGTTTCTAGATATCTGCAGTGTTTTTCTAGATATATATGTTATATATAATATTTATATTATATATAATATATATAGTGTTTCTCGATATCTGTAGTGATACATTTCAGAGCAATTCTGTATTGTAAGTTTTGGAAGGACTGAATTTTTGGATCGGGAGTAACCGTTCTGCGTCTCATCAGAATCCAAACTGTTTGTCACTCGCTCAATAGTGTCTCAGAAGTTTAACCCTTTCCTTCATATAAACGCTTTTTCACGTACATTTGTACATTGAACCCTCGTTACAGCGTAGGTGTTTGTTTCCAGAAATTGTGCTGGTATAACCAGGTTGCCATTATAACGAGTTTAAATATGAAAGGAACCATGTGGCCAGTTTTAAACTAGTACCAACAGGTGAACGCTTAATGCAGAACACAAGAAGTGCAAAAAGCTCCATTTGGGAGTTTTTTTCAATTCTTGTGTTCTGCATTAAGCGATCACATGTTTTATTGGCATTGCACCTATTTATTTACTGGTTGTTTCAAAGACTTAACGGTAATTTTGTTTCAATGCATACTGCCGGTATAACAAGGGTGTCATTGTAACGAATGCCGGTATAATGAGCGTTTACTGTATTTGTAAACAGAGTATATCCAGACCAGGATATGCTCTGTTTGCTTATGACATGATATATATCTGATAATACAGCTTTGTCAAAGCAAAATATTCCCTTGAAAATTACATTATAGACATTTAGCTAATACATGTAAATATGCATGATGTAATTATTTCTTACATGAATATTGAACAGAGAAAGGGTTGGAGCAGACCATCTAAGCTACAGATAAAGTTGCAAACACAGATACTTAAATAATCCTTTCTCCACCAAACCCTATGTTGTGACCACTCTTTAGAATCGTCTCGAAGAGATGATTCTAAAGAGCGGTCACAGCGTAGGGTTTGGTTGAGAAATAAAGATGTTCTTCTTGAAAATGTTTTAATTTACGCATCTTACCTGGACATCTGGTCGTTATTGTTTACAACTGGTAAAGGTTTGTTCTTAGTGCAACATCAAATGATGCTGGAATTCCCTTTGATCTGAATGTTTATGACATTTTCTGCTGTTAACTCTTCTCGTGCTAAAACAAAGAATGTCTGCACAATCTCTGCTTTACTGAACTTTTCCCTGACGTCCAATTCGTTCAAGCCGATGAAAACTACTGACACAGTGTCGAACAGCGTTGGTCCTGACGAGATGTCGAGTTACTCGGCATCTCATCTGGAACCAGGCTGTTTGCAAATGCGAGTTAAGTTGCACTTAGCATGAGAGGAGCTAATATTTTATCCGCTTAAAACATAATAGACGTGAATATGACAGGAAATCAAACATTACATCTTAAAGCCCCGCAGTCGAGGAAGGCGACTCACAAGGCTTGCTGCAGTGGGCGAATAAGCGACATATGTTTGCAAACAGTTTGGATTCAGATGAGATACCGATTTATTCGCTGTCTCATCAGGATCCAGACTACTTGGTACACAATCTATCTGTAATATCGAGAAGAAATTGAAGGAAATTGCATTCTGAAACTTAACTCTTTAGGCGCCAAATTTAAAAGTGTCGGCTGCAATAATGATTTCGTATTAAATATAACTCTAAACTAAATAATAAAGGTATATTAGTAAAACATTTGCTTTTAAAAACCTGTAAGCTTTGGCTAAAATGATACAGAAAACAGTAAAGTCCCAAGTCAGATTCCGCCTTGAATAGGCGTCATCTGACCTGGGACTGCACTGTTTTCAATGGTGCCAACAGGCGACATTGGCACTGAAAGAGTTAAGGCAAATGACACTGTTTACAGTCAAATATTATTTGGTGCCAAAAGAATTAAATACTGATGAACTCTTTCGCTGAAAATGTCGCCTCCCCAAAACAGATTGGTTCTAGACGAAGATCGTACTAATTCTTGTTACCATAACTATAAACAAAAAGGAAGAAAAATAATACAAATGAAAAATGTATCATACGACAAAATTTGCAGGCGACAATATTTGGCAGCGAAAGAGTTATTTTTTTTAAGGAATGCACTTTAAGCAGATAATGCATATTTCATTGATATCGCATAGCTCTCTGGTGCATACAGACGCCATTATATATATACTCTACTTTCCCAGTGAGTACGAATTTAAATGAAATACAGCAACCCCCTGTAAAACGACCACTAAAACGAGGTCTGCTGCGTGGTTTTATCAATTCAATTTCAATTAAATTTCTTTATTGCATAAAACATACATAGTGTGCTTATAGCAAGCATGATACAAGACTACCTTCTAACTCTTTCCTTGTTCTGTAGTATTTCCAAATGCCAATACCTACTGAACAATCATAGACAAAATAGTTATGGTGAAACGTAGAAGGTGGAATGTTTTTAAGCCATGGTAGAAACGAAAGAAAAGGATTTATAATTCCAGTAGAAAACAGAGCAGACCCTGAACAGACGGCTCCTATAGGAGCCGTCTGATCTGGGACTACTCTGTTTGCAAATGCGTGACAACACGTTTATATGAGGGAAAGGGTTAAAGACAGATGGTAGTTGGATACAGGTCGAACAATATGCATTAAGCAAGCATCTGCTTTTAAAGACTTCTGTTTTTTTGATAATGTGGTCTCTTTTCGTTTCAAATATTGGAGTCATATTGCTTGATGTTACTTAGCCGCTTAAATGTCGAAATAAAATGGACCATATTCGTTAAAGGACTGTAGTCTTTTAGTATGAACTGATAAAAATGCCGGAATAATTCGAATGAAAAACATGGCAGACCCTGATCAGACGTCTCATCGCGGATTGCTGTTTACTGTTTTACTATATACTGAACTCTTTCGGCGCCAATTTCGCCTGTATGCACCATTGAAAACAGTGCAGTCCCAGGTCAGATGCCGCCTTTTCAAGGCGGCATCTGTCCTGGGACTTCACTGTTTACTGTATTATTTTAGCCCAAGCATACATGTTTTTAAAAACAAATGTTTTACTAATATACCTTTATTATTAAGTTTGGAATTATATCTAATATGAAATTATTATTGCAGACGACACTTTTAAATTTGGCGCTAAAAGAGTTAAACACATTCCTATATCCAAAGTTAAAAAAAAAGGTTAAACCGCTTTTCACATCCAACAGGTCTACATGTTCTTATTAAACATACATAATTCATCCCATTCCTATTAGTGTCCTATTTGCATTCATGCATAAGTGTGTCCCTTTAAACTTTTTTTTTTTTTTTTTATGGGGTGGGGGGGGGGGGGTTCACGATCTACCTCAAACCTGTATGCTGAGTTTTCAAAGTGGAACAGTCCATTATTATTTATTGGTAGTATCCATATGATTGGGAAGGTAACATTTCCAGAAGGAATTTGAATGACAAACAATGCAGATGCTGATGAGAGGGCGCCTCCGACAACCCTCAAATCTGGGTCGACAATGATTGCAATTGACAGTAAAGTAAAACCACTCTAATGCGACCACTTAATAAATAAACATGGCTGTCTTCATAAGCAGGTGGTTGCTTAATGCAGGACGAAAGTTATGCAGAAAGCTCCTGTAGGAACTTTCTGCATAACGTTTGTCCTGGATTAAGCTACCACCTGACTTTGCCATTGTGTATTATGCCCCTTGTTGCTAGTCGCATTAGAGGGGTTTTACAATTAACCCATTTCCTCATATTGACGACTTTTGACGACTCTGTAAAAGTCACTTTGTGAAACCATTGTGATCAATAGAGCATTTGCTCTATTGATCACAATGGTTTCAAACTACAACATTCTAAAAGTTTCCTTTTCTTTAGTTAATGATCCTTTTCGGTAGATTTATTCAAAGAGGTTGTATCTAAAAATAGCCTATGAGGTAATGGGTTAAATACCCCCGATTTCCTAGATTCTAAGGTTTTAACGGAATTAGCAAGCCCTGTAGATCTAGAACAAATGCCTCCTGTGTGAGCCTTCTGCGTGATAAGTGTCTGCATTATTTGACCGTTAACCTTTTATCTCTTGAATATTTATGTATGAAATGATTATTGTACGAATACTAATTAGTTATTGTTCATATTGTAATTAGGAACAATGGATTGTCTTACCATGACTGAAACTGTACAATCAGCAAACAAAGTAGACCCAGATCGGACTGACCTTGGTCTACTTTGTTAACAAAGGTGTCAGAAGTTGTCTCTTGTAGTTTAACGGTTAATATCCTTTCGCAAATTATAACCTTTCGTATTATATACATGTACAATAAAAACCTCTCTATAACGGTCACTTAAGTGTGTTAATTAATTGGTATTTAGGGCAGGTGGCTGCTTAAAGCAAGGTGAAAGTAAAACAGCGCTCCTATCTGTTTTATTTTCACCTGTCTATAAGCAATCACCAGCCTTTAACACTAAATACTTGATGTAATATAGTGGCCGTTATAGAGAGGTTTTACTGTACAGTTAATCATTGATGGACCATTCCATTTTGAGAAGTGTTAAAAATAACCCCAATCCCAACCCAAACCTAAACCCAATTCAACCACGCCCCTATCCCCGTACATTATGTTCCCTGACAGAAAGAGAAACCAATCAACGCCATCTGTAGTATAGTCCGACAGGGAATTCCTGACAGTTACGTCATAATTTGTTTACTTGAATATTCATATGACATGTTATTTCTTACTTATTGCAATGTTTATTTGTTTTTCAGGTGGTTAATAAAATCCTGTACTCGGGTAGCTCTGACCACACGGGAAGGGCGTGGGTGACGGAGTTTGGAGATTGTACACGCATCTATAAGGGCCACAAACACACAGTCAGTGTCGTCAAAATGAAGGATGGTCTAGGTTCGTATATAACACATTGTCTGTTTTTTTCTATTCTTTTTTAGAGGTGGTGTTTGAGGGTTTTTTTATTTTGAAAATCCCATACACTATATAAAACCAACTCTAATTAGATTTTGTAGCTCATGAAATGTGTACAAAATTTTGACTTAAATGAGGTATATTCGAAATTTCTAAAAAATTAAAAATTTAAAAATAGGTTTTGGTTATCATGACTTGCCCGTTATAGAGAGGTTTCACTGTATATGCATAATATTACGGAATCATTAGGGGACAGTATTGGGTTTCAGAGGACATGAGAACCGTTATAAAGCGAGCACGTGATAAAATTAATATAGGACTCTTACAAAGCAGGTGGCTGCTTACTATAAAACAAAAATTCTGCATTAAGCGCCCATCTGTCTGAAAATACCAGAACTGCCTCTGTTGAATGGTCCTTTTAGAGATGTGGGTACAGGTGGGTACAGTAAAGTTTTCAAAAGCGACCAACAAAACTTTACGACGCATAATTATGACTGTACAGTAAAACCTCTCTATAACGGCCACTAAATTACATCAAGTATTTTGTGTTAAAGGCAGGCGGCTGCTTAAAGCAAGGTGAAAGTAAAACAGAACGCTCCTATAGGAGCCTAACCCTAACCCTCCTATAGGAGCCTAACCCTAACCCTCCTATAGGAGCCTAACCCTAACTCTCCTATAGGAGCCTAACCCTAACCCTCCTATAGGAGCCTAACCCTAACCCTCCTATAGGAGCCTAACCCTAACCCTCCTATAGGAGCCTAACCCTAACCCTCCTATAGGAGCCTAACCCTAACGCTCCTATAGGAGCGTTCTGTTTTACTTTCACCTTGCGTTAAGCAGCCACCTGCCCAAAATACCAACTAATTAAAACAATTTAGTGGCCGTTATAGAGAGGTTTTACTTACTTGAAATCTATGTGGTTGCTTAATGTACGGCAAAAGTCACACAGAACGCTCCTACAAGAGCTTTCTGTATTATTTTTGTCCTGCATTAAGCAACCCCCTGCTGTTAACAATATCAATATCTATTCATTAATTGGTGCACATGTAACAGAAAATCACAATTTTTCCACAAGGCACAGTCTGGTTGCCGAGTCCTTCAAACAGCTGTAGACTGTTCAATATGACCAGCCAGTCACACCTGTCTAAGTATTTCAGTAGCTAATCAATCTCTGTCGCCGATCCGATACGATCAAGTGTTCGCGTCTCGCGTTTTAATTCCACAATCGATCACGTACAGAAAAAACTCGATACTACGAATTTTTAGAAATGAATAATTTATGTCTTTTGGGCAGGTTGTTGCTTAATGCAGGGTGAACGTCATGCAGAAAGCTCACAGAGAAGCTTTCTGTATGACTTTTATCCTGCATTAAGCTGCCACTTGTGTTGAATATCAATAATGGTACGTATTTGAGTGTTCGAATAATCGAGTGTTCACATAATTGCTTATTGAGTTTGATATTAGTGTTGGCGCCAGCGTTTCATGGCGGATGCTGAATGCATCGATGTTTCGACAGCAGATTCATTCGCTCACGAATAACACACAGTGGGACCCTGCTACAGTGATTACTAAACCCTTTGTCCCTATGAATATTCATGTAAGAAGTAACGACATCATGTATATTTTTAATAACAGCATATGAATACATGTTCCCCCCAGTATTTATAGCATTTGTATAGCCAGATCTAACCCTTACACAGATCATATGGCCCTTGTTGTAGCCATCTGATCGGGATGATCCCCCATAGCAGTATTATAGGATCTAACCCTAACACAGATCATATGGCCCCTGTTGTAGCCATCTGATCGGGATGATCCCCCATAGCAGTATTATAGGATCTAACCCTAACACAGATCATATGGCCCCTGTTGTAGCCATCTGATCGGGATGACCCCCCCATAGCAGTATTATAGGATCTAACCCTAAAACAGATCATATGGGCCCTGTTGTAGCCATCTGATCGGGATCTGCCCTGTTTGCTAATGAAATTATAATTATGCCAAGGCGTGAAGAAAGGTTTACATGAATATACATGTAAGAAATAATTACATCATCAATATCAATTAGCTGATATTTTACAATCGTATATGAACATATTTATTGGCCATAGTATATGTTAGGTAAAGTATAATAGTTTCATTCATATAATCAATCAATATACTGAAAATTCAACACAACTCCTCTACTGCACTTTCAAACTTTCTCAAAACGTCATTTTAATTCTTACATATTAGACGGAACTACGGATAAATGTGCGCACGCAAATCACGTGACTAAAATCGTCATTTCTCCTCCAAAACCTAATATACTGTTACCACTCTCTAGAATCGTCTCAAATCCTATACTGTTACCACTCTCTAGAATCGTCTCAAAGAGACGATTCTAAAGAGTGGTAACATTATAGGTATTGGTGGAGCAGTAAAGGAGTTTGGGGCAGAAATAAAGGAGTTGTTGTTACACATTAATTAGGGTATTGTGACTATCAACCTATTGGCAAACAGTTTGGATCCTGATGCACGTGGACATATATCTGTATCCATACTATTTACAATCAAATTAGTTATTTTTAGCAAGACAAGAGTAAAAGCTGTATTTGCAGGTTTTGCAAACAGTGTAGACCCGGACCAGATGGGCTACTAGAGATTATACAATGTTTGCCATTTAAACTCCCCATGAAAGTTTAACCATTTCACATTTCACGTTAAGAAAATTGTAACATGACAAACAGTGTAGACCCTGATGAGAGGACTCCTCTAGGAGCCCTCTCATCCGGGTTTACACTGTTTGCAAAGGACATTAGTGACTTGTGTCCCGCACTGTAAGGTTGAATATCTTCGTCTAACTTTCACTCAGACCTTCCCGACCTGAACAGTTGGATTTACCATGCGAGAAAGACATCCATCTGGTTTGCGGTTGGTTGGTGGTTCTATCCAACTGTCCTCTCTGCACTAAACAATGCTATTTGTTCCACGAGCAGAAAACCGTTGGGATCTTCGTGTAATTAGCTAGAACTCGCGATAATACTGAACTATTGCTAAAGCCACGTAAAATTCCGATATTGAGATAGAATCATACTAACAAGACTACAGAATAGCATGTCTTAAGCGGCCATAAAAATTGTCTAATTATGAGTCTGTAAAACAGGTAGTAGCTTAATGCAGGTCAAACGTAATGCAGAAAGCTCCTAATGGGAGCTTTCTGCATTACTTTCGTCCTGCATTAAGCAGCCACCTGATTTTAGGACACCTATGCTCAATAAACGAATGGTCGCTTAGGAGATGTTCTAGTGTATAACACTAGTTATTCCACTTCGAAAATGTGGTCGTGAGTATTTAAATATTTAACATTAATTCTCCACCGCTAATTTTCTGATTGTCCCCAGTGGTTATAACTAGGTGATAACTCAATGTTAATATTAACGGGACACGATACTAACCTTTATTGTAAAATTAAGTGTCCCCTCAAATATGGGTCTTGTGTAACTTTTGACTGCTTTGAGTCGATCATATCTCTGGGAAACACTGACCAAGTGTCGTGACACACTTTTGACAAACTATTGACCAAATATCAAACAGCTTGGATCCTGATGAGACGCCGTCTCATCTGATCCAAGCAGTTTTCAAATGCGATTCAAGTGGCCCCTATAGGAGCTGTCTGATCAGGGTCTGCTCTGTTTGCTAATTGAAACAGATAGATATATTTCTTTACTTTCTAAAATGGCTACAATATTCCACCTTCCATATTTCATTATAAATATTTTGTCAATGAATATTCATTAGGTATTGAAATTTGAAATAAACATACAACAGGAAAAGGGTTAATTAACCATGCCTTGTAAACGTGTCAAGTTTGGAATCAAGGCCACACAATAACATAGTTACGGTACTCGATGTTGCGTCGGCCTTTAACATAAATCACATGACTTTACATTATAATTCATATGACTTTACATTATAAATCATATGACTTTACATTATAAATCACATGACTTCAGTTTTCCAACTGAAATAGCGTCCTTTGCTTCAACTGAAAACTGCAAAAATATGCGGAACAATGGGTTCTTTAATCATTTTGGCGCCAAATTTCTAATTGTCGTCTGCAACCCAGTTTTGTTAAAACATTTCGGTAAATTAAGGAAATGATATAAATAAATATAAAGGCATAAACCACAGATATAGAACTAAAGACTAAGACCAAAAAAAAGTGAAACACCTGATCAGGGACCGCACTATGTGTCAAATGGCTGTAAAAGGCTTAATAAGTTGGTTTTTAAACTTTAATTGATCGATACTCCTTTTGATGCCTTTGAAAACAGAGTAGACCTGTTCTCGTGAATGTATGATGGGGGTCCGCTCTGATTGCTTATGAAATTACAGTAGAAACTCTCTATAACAACCACTAAATTGTGTTAATTAGTTGGTATTTTGGACAGGTAGATGCTTAAAGCAAGGTGAAAGTAAAACAGAATTCTCCTATAGGAGCGTTCTGTTTCACATTCACCTTGCTTTAACTTTTAAGCATCCACCTGCCTTTAACACAAACTACTTGATGTAATTGTGTGGTCGTTATAGAGAGGTTTTACTGTATATTGATCTGATTCAACAGTTTCTGTCAAGGCCAAAACATCATGTGTTTATATGCCATACTAAATATTAAGCTAATAAATATGCATGATGTCGTTATTTCTTCAGGCAAAAATTCCGTCAGCATCATTTTTAGATTTATGTTTTATTCTACTTTTTGTTTTGAGAAATATGGTCAGAATACCAAACAGTTTGGATCCTGATGAGTCACCAAGTTACTTTGCGTCTCATCTGGATCCAAACCGTTGGTGACTAGTGTCATCAATTCCCCAGTAGCGTGCTGTAGATAGAACCAAATGATACAATCAATACGATGGAATCTCTCTTCAACAGCCAATTAAACAAGTTGTTCGTGTGGAGGGAAGGGGGCACCGCAAACAAACTACTTCCTGGAGTAAGCCTTTCACATTGGTGGGTTAAGCAAACAGTGCAGCTCCAGATCAGAGGGCTCCTAAATGAACCCTCTGATCAGGATCTAAAATGTTTGCCTATGTTCTTTTAAAAAGAAACCGGGCACTAATGGGATTAATAAATGAAAAATACGGCCAGCTCATTTCTATCATTTTAAACACTTGTAAATGAATATTCATAGATAAATACAGTAAAACTTCTCTAAACCGGACGTTATATTTAGTATAGATATCGGTCTTGGAGACAGGTGGCAGCTTAATGCAGGGTGAAAGTCATGCAGAAAGCTCATCTAGGAGCTTTCTGTATGACTTCCACCATGCATTAAGCAGCTACCTGCCCAAAAGTATCTTAATTCTTCTCTACTAGAATTCCGGTTTAGAGGGGTTTTACTGTACTGTATTCATAAATCATTGTAATGAGGGACCTTGTTCAGTAATCTCCCTTGGATACTCTCTCAAAAGCTGTTGGTTGTACTAATTGGTTGCCTCTGATTTTATATTTGCTCTCTTAGCACTGAAGAGCAATTTTAACTTTAAACCTTTCCCTCATATAAACGTGTTTTCACGCATCTGCAAACATAGTAGACCCAGATCAGACGGCTCCTACAGGAGCCGTCTGATCAGGGTCTGCTCTGTTTACTAATGGAATTTGATAGGTCTGTTTCTTTAATTTCTAAAATGGCTACAACATTCCCCTCTCTATAGTTCATTATAATTATTTTGTCCATTAATATTCAGTAGATATTGAAATTGTTAATAAACACAGAACAGGGAAAGGGTTAACATCTTGTACAAGAGTTATCAAATGATCATGGCATTTGTTAGATCAATACTTCTGCTTCAATGTTTATGTTTAGTGTTTAAGGAAAAAGGATATCAAATCATTTAACTGATTGAAATACAACAGAAACTACAGGGTAATCCAACTTAACTGACCTAATTCGTTTTTGGTATACTTTTGTGTTTATCTGTCATATGAACAATATCCCTCATTGATGATGTACAGTAAAACCTCTCTATAACGGCCACTAAATTACATCAAGTATTTTGTGTTAAAGGCAAGTGGTTGCTTAAAGCTTATAGGAGCGTTCTGTTTTACTTTCACCTTGCTTTTAGCAGCCACCTGTCCCTAAATACCAACTTATATTTAGTATATAAGTGACCGTAAGTATATAAATATTTAGTGGCCGTTATAGAGAGGTTTTACTGTATATGTTATTAACCCTTCGTTTGCTATTCACGTCAATATACCGACAGCTCCTGCAGGAGCTGTCTCATTAGGGTCTGCACTATTTACAAGTTGATTGTGCAACCAGTGCACTCCACAGCAGTGATTGCACAGCGAAATACTTGTACACAGTGAAGATATATGTAATTATACAACAGGGCATGGGTAAAGAAGGAGAAATGTATTTTGAAATTCAGCAAGCGAAGGGCTAATACAGGTCAAAGTAATACAGCAAGCTCCAATATGAGCTTTCTGCATCACTTATGCCCTGCATTAAGCAACCACCTGCTTTGCAAGACCCCCGTTCTAAATAGATAATTAATTGCTTAAGACGGGTTCTACTGTATGTAGTTTCTCTAAAGATTGAATAAATCAGATTAAAAAGCCACAGGTCAGAGGTCGAGCAGATATGTTTTTTACTTCAGGTTAAGGGTTAATATTGTCTTTCCCATACAGTTTATACAGGTTGCGGGGACGCTGTAGCAAGGTGCTACGCAGGAAAATCCGGGACGCTGTCTCGAGACTTTAAAGGCCATGACGGAGCAATTAACGCATTACAGGTTAATTAACCCCAGAGTACTGATCCAGAAAACCCTTAACACAATCCCTAGACACTTAGCACGGATTCATTGTTTCTGTATAGCAGCCCAGTTACACGAATACGTAGCTTTTGAGCTTGGCCAATAATGTGCAACGTGACTAACCACCGCGTGTGCTTAAACAAACATTTGAAAAGTAGTTGATAAAAATTGGAATATAGTAAACCCTCTCTAAACACTACGTTCAAATTCGCACCCATGCCAGTCTTTAAGACAGGTGGCTGCTTAATGCATGGTGAGAGGCATGCATGATGTTCACTCTGTATTAAATAGCCGCCTGTCTAACAAAAACATCTTGAAACGATTCTTTATTAAAAATCTACAGTAAAACCTCTCTTAACCGGCGTTAAATTTAGTATGAATATCGGTCTTGGAGACAGGTGGCAGCTTAATGCAGGGTGAAAGTCACGCAGAAAGCTCCTCTAGGAGCTTTCTGCATGACTTTCACTCTGCATTAAGCAGCCACCTGCCTAAAAGTATCTAAATTCTTATCTACCAGAATTCCGGTTAAGAGAGGTTATACTGTAGTTTAGAGGGGGTTTACTGTAGTCGATATAATATTCTGTTTGCAACGCCATGCAACAAGTGCATTACAAGTAAATGGCCACGACTGGGTGAGTTTATTAACTAATGACTCATTTAGGAGACAGGTTATTCTATATCATTTCAGCATGTTTCGAAACACCTGATAACCCTTTACTCCATGAATATTTATACGAGAAGAAGATTTTGATTAACTGACTTTTTATAATGGTCTTATGATCAATGGGACTTTTTATTATGACATACTTTTTATCATGTTTGCTTATATGAGGAAGCCATTTGCTCATGTAAGGAAGCCTTCCAATTGGCTTGTGGTCGGTGGTTCTACGCAGATGTTTTTCTGTGCACGGAATAATGCAGTTTGTTCCGTACACAGAATCACCTCGGGTGTCTTCCTCCACCTGTATTTAGCTGGAAGTCATGATATGACTGAAATATTGTGAAAACGACCTGAAATACCCGATACGAGCAAATACTACTTCACTTCATTTATACGCTTTGCGACGCCTCTATACAAGCAGGATATACCCAGTACATAAGTATGGTTCCTGTAGGAGTCGTCCAATTAGGGCCCAGAGGTTCAGATAAGATGAGTAAATGTTTTTTTGTTGTTGTTTTTTTTTAAATCAAGAATAGTTCCTTTATTTCTCCACCAAACCCTATACTGTGCCCACTCTTTAGAATCGTCTCAAAGAGACGATTCTAAAGAGTGGTCACAGTATAGAGTTTGGTGGAGAAATCTTTGAGACGATTCTAAAGAGTGGGCACAGTATAGGGTTTGGTGGAGAAATGACGCTTTTAGTATTAGGGGACGTACCTTTATCTGTAGTTCTGAGGGTCTGTTCTGTTTGCTATGAAATAATATAGATCTGAGACTACGGTTTGTGTAATGACAAACCAAATCCCCTGTTCATGCAGACAATACAAAACTTCAGTGGATTAATTTCCACGATGTGATCATTTCTTGCGTGAGTATTCATTGCGTTAATCCATTCCCTCATATTGGCGACTTTTGACGACTCTGTAGAAGTCACTTTGTGAAACCATTGTGATAAATAGAGCATTTGCTCCTATAGGAGCAAACGCTCTATTTATCACAATGGTTTCAAACTACAAAATTCTAAAAATTTCCTTTTAATTTTTTAATGCTCCTTTTCGGTAGATTTATTCAAATAGGTTGTATCTAAAAATAGAATATGAGGTAATTGGTTAAGGGTTAGGACAAGGGACAAATTTATGCAAGGTGAAAGTCATGCTGAAAGTTCCCAAAGGATCTAACTGACTAAGCAGTTTGTTGCCTAACAAGTTCTGAAATCTCATTTGCTGAAGATTCGGTTGAGGGAGATTTTACTGTGCATGTATATTATAAACGGATGATATACACTTTATATTGGGGGAGAGAAAAATGAATCCGTGCTGTATTAGAAAAAGTAGGTCTGAGTTCCATTTCCAGTTGATAAAACTAGTTAGTTATGAATTTAGTTACGAGTAAAACCTACCTTACGCGACGTGACCATTAAACAGGAAGTAGAATCCCGGGTCTAAAAGGCAGGTGGTAACTTAATGCAGGTCAAAGGTACAGAAACTACTGAAAGATCCCGTTTGCCCTGCATTAAGCAACCACCTGTATTTTACGAAATCTATATATATTTATTCAATTGTCACTATTGGTAGGTTTTACTGTAGTTACGATTTGTAGAGTAGACCCCGACAGAAGTAGAACTAACATTAATTAAAGATTGTCATTTTTTCTCACAAACAAATAATTTGAATTTCAGTTTTGTATATATCTGTTAATTAATTTAACTGTTGCCATTTTTATGTTTCTGTGATAACACACGTTTCATGTATATTTATTTTTACGATAGATAACGCACACAACTACTGACATCATTTCGTAACATTTTGAACGGTTCAGTTGGAATTGTTTAGAGGTCAATGTTAAGAACAATGGAGGGATCGGGTGATCATCGGCAAAACGCGGAAGAATTTAACGCAAAATGCCTATAATATTGTTTTGTAGAACAACAATTTTAAGTATTGATTAAATCGGTTTGTTTGTATCACAGGGACATTTTTCGATATAAGTTCAAATTGGCAACCTTCATATTAATGATTGAGCATCACAAATACCAAGTTTTTATGATATTATTGAAAATATGAGTTCATTGTAGGGACTTTCAGATCGTAGGGTCTACTATTGAAATGATCGCAAGTTCTAACGGGCGACGATTTTGTCCTGCGATCTTTAGTAAGACCGGCGCCTGGTCATTATTTCTTATATTTACAGTAAAATCCCTCTAAACCGGACATTAGTATAAATATCGGCCTTGGTGACAGGTGACATCCTTATGCAGGGTGAAAGCCATGCAGAAAGCTCCTCTAGGAGCTTTCTGCCTGGCTTTCACCCTGCATTAAGCATCCACCTGCCTAAGCGTATCGAAAACCGTCTCTACTAGAATTCCGCTGTAGAGGGTGTTTACTATAATATAATTATATGCATAAAGTAAGGTGATAATGATGGTAAACAATGGCAGTCGTGTTTTATTTCGTTTTTAGATCCACAACACGTATTTTGATAGTTATAGCTAGTATACAGTATAATCTATCCTAAGCGACCGTTCATTTAAAGCACATAGAAATTTTAAAACGCATGTGGTTGCTTAATGCAGGGCGAACGTAAAGCAGAAAGTTCCAATAGAAGCTTTCTGTGTTTCTTTCAACCTGCATTCAGCTACCACCTGTCTTAAATACCCAAAATTATGCATTTTTTTAATCGTCGCTTAAGACAGGTTTTACTGTAAATTGTTTTTGCATTAGTATATTATACTTTGCCATTACTCATTTCATTTTCTTTCCGTTTCAGTCATCCGTCCCAGTTTCTTCCCAGTCAGCAGTTTTGGTTTCAATTTATAGTGTTTTGTTTCATTTACTAGTAACACCCTAATTACCTCCCTTGTTTGTTCTTAGTTTATACAGGTTCAGGGGACGCGCTTGCAAGATGTTTTGATTCAAAATCCGGGGCTCTAAAACGGACATTCACGGGACATAACGTAGCGATTACGTCACTACAGGTAACCCGGATGTGCATGATGGTGTAACACATTTAACATATTATTCGATGTTGTGTTAGAAATGGGAGGCACTCTCCGAGTAAAAAGTGTTGTACTGCAATGCAAACAGTATAAACCCAGATCAAGCATATTGTCTATGAGACGTTATGTAATAAAGTTTTACTCTCAATGGAAGAATATGGAACAAATAACTTCACATTCCGATGATCGAAACACAGTGTAGACGATCGAAACACAGTGTAGACTCTGATCAGACGCCGCAGCCGAGACGCGGCGTCTAGTTCAGAGGTTATAAAACTTTTTAATTTAGTCTGAGATCATTCTCAAGTATCTGATTGGTCATATTCTGAGCTTTCTCAGAATCTGACCAATCAGATACTTGAGAATTATCTCAGACTCAGAAGTGTTATAACCATCTGACCCTGGTCTAACTGTGTAGATTCTATACACTTATTTCCAGTCCAACTCATTTCCCCTAAGAAGAAATTTGTGGTGAAAGTTTTTGTGTGCGAAATTAGATATTTTAATCGTTATTTCGTACAGTGTGTTCAAAGTTCCCTGTCTAGTGTTTAACCCCAATCCCTTTTTAAATGATACACACTTTCCTCAATAATTTTGTTTGGCACATACATGTATTGAGTTGCCAGGTTAATCCTTAATCTTCTCGGTAAAATGCAGGACCCGCTTTCATCAAACGCACTTGATGAACTCTACAAAGTGAGGTAAGGCTAAAAAGTGTAGAATAGAATTAGCAGATTAATTTGCTGAATAATTCAAAACTGACTTGTTTGTTTCTGAATATTAATCAAACATATCTGTGGAGAAAATTATTTGTGTGACAAATAATATAGACTCTGATCAAAGGGTTCATTCAGGAGTCCTTTGATCTGGGTCTGCACAGCTTACAAAGGTGTTATATAGTTGGTCTTATATACTTGGTTCCTGCTCGTTAACTCTTTTGGCGCCAAATAAGTGTCGTCTGCAATAATAATTTCATATTAAATATACTTCTAAATTAATAATAAAGGTATATTAGTAAAACATTTGTTTTTAAAAACCTGTATGCTTGGGCTAAAATAATACAGAAAACAGTGAAGTCCCAGGTCAGATGCCGCCTTGAAAAGGTGGCATCTGACCTGGGACTGCACTACTTTCAATGGTGCCAACAGGCAACATTGGCGCCGAAAGAGTTGAGGGTTAATATGTACATGTTTGCTTAATAGAACTGCATCTACTGACGTCATTTCCATGACTTGTTCTAATGGTATGGGACTTATTAATTTCCCTGTTCTATGTTTATTTCTAATTTCAATATCTACTGAATATTCGTGGATAAAAAAGTTGAAATGAAATATTGAAAGTGGAAAACTGTAGCCATTCTTTTTTGCAAGTAAATAAATTGATCTTTGAATTCCATTTGCAAACAAGACAGATCCTGATCAGACGGCTCCCATATATAGGAGCCGTCTCGTCTGGGTCTACTCTGTTGGCAAATGCGTGAAAACACGTTTATATGAAGGAAAGGGTTAAATATCAAATATGGCCACACACGGTCATGCATTCATGGTAACACGAACATGTGAGTCGAGTATCCGCGTTCTAGTTTATACGAGCGTATAAAATATTGTCTCATAAAAATAAACTAATAAACAGTGTTTGTACACTCAGCTGAACACGTTCTAATATTTTCCAAGCCTATTAGAATGTTTTCTAGAAAGAAATACAGAAAATATGGGCTACTGTGTCACTTATCTATTTTGTTTTTAATTATCTAATGAATATTTACAAGTTGAAATGAGTGCTGCAAACAATTTTCCAGTGAGTAATGTTATTAACGCACCAATGAGAATGGCGTTTGTTTATTTATTTTCAGGACTCCACGCTACAATCATGAATTAAGTAAAACCTCAATAATTCAAAATAATTGATAAAGAATAATTCATACTTTTTTGGCAGGTTTCCGCTTAATGCAGGATGAAAGCCATGTACAGTAAACCCTCTCTATAACGGCCACTAAGTTGTGTTAATTAGTTGTTATATAGGGCAGGTGGCTGCTTAAAGCTATAGGAGCGTTCTGATTTACGTTCACCTTGCTTTAAGCAGCCACCTGCCTTTAACACAAAATATTTAATGTAATTTATTGGCCGTTATAGAGAGGTTTTACTGTATAGAGTTCCTTTGGGTGATTTCTGTATGACTTTCACCTTACATTTACCCGTACTCCATAAATACGCCCTTCTATGCCTCTGCAAGCAGAGTAGACCCAGATCAGACGGTTCCTATAGGAGCCGTCTGATCAGGGTCGGCTATGTTTGCTAATGATATCATAATAGATATGGGTCCATACTTATAAAACGTTTAGTTGAGTCTGAGTTCGTTCTCAAGTTTTTGATTGGTCAGATTTGAGCCTTTGGCTCAAATCTGACCAATCAAAAGCTTGAGAACTCAAATCTGACCAATCAAAAGCTTGAGAACTGATTCTACAGTGTCTGCCATGACAAAATATTTCTATGTCCTTGTGCTCTTATAGCAATTGATATTTATGACGTCATTTTTCTTACATGCATATTCATGGAGTAAGGGGTTAAGCCGCATTATGTTTGATACACTGATACTAATTTAAACTTCCGGTTTAGAGGGGTTTCACTGTATTTCATCACATATTTATTATTTATCATTGCCAGGGTACAAAGCTTTATATAAAGAGACGCGTTTCAAACCTTAACTGCTTCGCTACCAAATATTGTCGTTTGCGAAAAAATTCGTCTGCTTCAAGTTTCGTTTGTTTAATTTTCTCCCATTTTCTTTCATAAATATTACAACATTTACAAACAGTTTGGACCCTGATGAGACGCCGAGTTACTCGGCGTCTCATCTGGATCCAAACTGTTTGCATAGGTAATGACACAAGTGATAGTGGCAGCGAAAGAAGTTTTAGAATCGTTAGTGCGTGCATTGGCATTTCCATAACAACGCAACTATGCGTGTATATTAACCCCTTACCTGAAACGCATATAGGATGCATTTGCAAACAGAGCAGAACCAGATCAGACGACGACTCTTCTAGAAGCTGTCTGATCAGGCTGCTCTATTTGTTTATGAAATAATTATAGATATGATTCTAGTTTCTGGCATGGCGGACACTCCTATGCTGCGTTAGCATTATAAAATGTCTCAAGTAAATAAAACTAAGTCATTAATGTTTACACGACTATATATTAATATTAGTTAAGAATACAAGTTACTTATTTCAACTACGCATTTTTAATCTAACTTCCGTAAACATATCAATATTTCTCAAATAGTCAACTGTTACGGAAGCTTAATTGGACCCCACCCCCTTATATGCAATAATATGTACGGAAGCTTCAATGGACACCCCCCCCCCCTTATATGCAATAATATGGCTAAAAACTTAGATATAATTATTTTTCATTTATTCCAAGAAATATAAATTATTTATATTCCAAGGCTTAATATAAGCACGGAAGCTTAAATGGACCCCCTGATATACAGAATATATGTATAAAAATATCGTAGTTATATGATATGAAAATGCTTTAAAACGATAAATTTATAAGTTAGACATAACATAACATGTAAATTTTTACTGTCTTATATAAAGCCCTGAAATATAAATAATTCACAATTCCTGAAATAAATGAAAAATAATTACATTTATTTAACATAACCCACTGACTTCAAACTGAACTATTTCGTAAAAATATATTCAGCAATATAGTCATTAAGTATATAAAAATACTTACGTAAGTAGTATGTAAAAGGAACTTTATTCTAGTTAATATACAATGTGTTCTTTTCAGTACTTTACATTAATTATAACTCAAAAAATCACAAATGAATATATTGTGTTTGATATAATCCATCTGCCCTTTACTAATATGGATCTTATTGCATATTTATTATTCATAAAAACTTCTTTACATACATATTGATTTTCATGTAAATACACTGAAAACATTAGCTTACATATACTACACACATGTTAAATTAAAAATTCGGTTCGAATAAATATTATTCTTTATTTAACTACACAGAAAACGTTGTCTTAAATATATTAGATATACGCAACTCTTTAAGTTTTTAGCCATATTATTGCATATAAGGGGGGTCCATTTAAGCTTCCGTATAATTATAAGACAATCAAAATTTACGTTATGTTATGTCTAACTTATAACTATATCGTTTTAAAGCATTTTCATATCATATAACTACGAGATTTTTTGCACATATATTCGTTATATAAGGGGTCCATTTAAGCTTCCGCAACTGTCCATGTTTGAACGTGGTATTTACTTTGTTCATGATTATATTTTTATAGCAAATACCCTGGCCGTACCTGACCATACGTCTGTCAAAGATGATTTCAATATAATAAATGTTGTCATTTTCTGTATTTAACTCTTTAAACACTAACTTAACAGGGTCTTTTTTTTAAACAAGATTAAACTATTTGACCCCATTCACTGCCATGGTGACCGACAGAACAACAGATAAGCGTGCGTACTCAGGTACTAAAATAGGCATAACTACACCAAACCTTATGTTGTGACCACTCTTTAGATTTGTCTCGAAAAGACGACTCTAAAGAGTGACCACAGCGTAGAGCTTAGTGGAGAAATGACGATTGTATAATGTTTTGATACGCGCCTTTATCTGTAGCTCTGATTTAGCCCTTTCACCGCCTCAGTCGCATAAATGCACCACGACAAATAGTGCAGTCCCAGATCAGACGCCGCCTTTTCAAGGCGGCGTCTAATCAGGGACTTCACTATTTGTCTCAATCTCTATTTCTATATATCTGCTTTATTCCTTTGAAATTTGCATTTATTTATATCATTTCCTTATCTTACTGAATGATTTAACAAACTTGGATTGCAGACAAAAATTAGAAATTTGGCGCCGAAAGGGTTAAATGTATTTTAACGTCTTACTCAAGCTAATGTTGCATTGTATCCACTACTACACAGGTCGTTACTGGTAAACTATTTACCGGCTCCTATGATGGCAGCGTCAAAGTGTGGGACACCTCCGGAATTAACGACGACACCGCCTTTGGTAAGATTGCATGCAACAGAATATCAATAAACCAGCATCCTAACGAAATAAAATGGATCCCTTTAAAACATGTGGTTGATCAATACATGACGAAAGTAATGCAGAAAGCTCCAGGGAAGACTTCCTGCATTACTTTCACTTACATTAACCCTTTCCCTGCCAAACTCTGTCGTCTGCTAACTTTGTCGTCTGCTACAAAATTTCATTCTTTTGATGTTCTTCATTTTTGCTTCAAAAACATAGTAACAGTAACAAACAGTTTGGATCCTGATGAGACGCCGAGTTACTCGGCGTCTCATCTGGATTCAAACTGTTTGCATAGGTAATCACAGATCCGGCATTGGCAGCGAAAGGGTTAAGTTACCACCTGACTTTATGCCTCATGTTGTTGATCACCTTAAAGAGGGATTACTGTATTTGGCTTGAACTTTAACCTCCTAAAAAAATAGAAACGGCCAACCAAGAGTGTCAACCAGTGTCAAAAATTATAAAACTTCTGAGTCTGCCTCTGAGATAATTCTCAAATACATGTATCTGAATGATCACATTCTGAGCAAGCTCAAAATCTGACCAATCAGATGCTTGAGAATGAGCTCAAGCAATAAGTTTTTATAAAATCGGGACTAGTTTGGATCCTCATAAATCGGAAATGTATATCGCATGCAATAAAATCGATGTTATTATAGTTCAATACAAATAAATAATAAAAAATTGATATGCAAATTTGGTCAAAAAGGGACATCCGAATGTGTGAAATAAATAAACGTCGCCACGTCATAATGGTTAAGAAACATTTGATCTAACGATGTAATCTTAACTTCATTTACTGCAAATTGTGTATGAAGTATTGCATAGATCACAATCCCTTGTGGTATTGAACCAGTACAACCTATCTAAACGTTCATTTTAGTATAAATATTGACCTTGGAGACAGGTGACAGCTTAATGCAGGATGAAAGTCATGCAGAAAGCTCCTAGAGGACTTTCACCATGTATTAAGCATCCACCTGCCTACAAGTATCTAAATTGTTCTCTTACAGAATTCCGGTTTAGAGGGGATTTTCTGTAAAAGAACTTTGAGGAGTGATGGATAAATTTCATTTTGCAACACTTAGATCAAAGGAAATAAATTGATATATTATATCATTTTGGTGTGCGACATTCGGATCAAAAGGGTCTATGAAATATGTTAGCATTGCGGCATTTGTATGATAAAGCAAGTGGATGTATTATTAGATCATTTCGTTTTGCGACATTTACATAAAACATATTCCATTAATAAGTGTTATTTTGCGACATAGCGATTAAAAAGATGGTTCTTTTAAATAATTTGATTTGTGACATTTAGATGAAAAAGAGAAAGAAGGTAAGTTAGAAAGTTGTAAACTTATACAGAGCTATACTTACTGTATATGTAACTACATGTGCATCTATTTATTAGAGTATTCTTATACATGTATTTAACTCTTTTGGCGCCAAATTTAAAAGTGTCGTCTGCAATAATAATTTCATATTAAATATAATTCTAAACTAAATAATAAAGGTATATTAGTAAAATATATGGTTTTAAAAACCTGTATGCATGGGCTAAAATAATACAGAAAACAGTTAAGTCCCAGGTCAGATGCCGCCTTGAAAAGGCGGCATCTGACCTGGGACTGCATCGTTTTCAATGGTGCCAACAGGCGACATTGGCGCCGAAAGAGTTAAATATATAGTAGAACCTCTAGTGAACGACCGCTTAACGATTTGCTCCATGAGTATTCACGTAGGAAATAATAACATTAAGATTAATAATAAGATTAATGTCAGTTAAGGCAGAAACTTAAAATCATGTCTATATTATTCCATAAGCAAACAGAGCAGAACCTGATCAAACGGCTATTACCGGAACCGTGTAATCTAAGTCTAACAGGAGCCGTGTGAACTGGGTCTACTCTGTTTGCAACGGTCGTTGTGAGGAGGTTATGCTGTACACTCATTTAGATTTGTGTAGTTAGACTCTGTTACGAGACATGTTATCCTTTTCCGATTCCCATTTAGCTCAACCTGTAGGGCGTTCGCTTTCGAAACGGATGGTCAATGGTTTAATCCCCGGTTAGGTAATACATAATACTTTAACAATGGCGCTATTTCCCAATCTCGCTTAGTGCTAAGCATGTGGGTGGGTGCGGGGTGGGTTGATGACAAGATAATGTGACTGCTAGGCGTTTTTATACGCCCGAAGGTAACTTCGGTCGTATTATGGAATGGCGCTTGTCTGTCAGTCCGTCCGTCTGTCCACCTGTCCGTCCGTCTGTTAGCCACACCTTTCTCCGCTAAATACCTTAACAACTATTAGGTGTGCTGTCTTCATATTTCGTAGGAAGGTTGGTCATGGCTAGTAGATGACCCCTATTGATTTTGAGGTCAGTCGGTCAAAGGTCAAGGTCACAGTGACCTTCAACTCAAAAATATTGTACATCTTTGTCCGCTCAATAACTTGACAACTATTAGGAGTGATGTCTTCATATGTAGTAGTAAGGTTGGTCATGGCTAGTAGATGACCCCTATTGATTTTGGGGTCAGACAGTCAAAGGTCAAAGTCACAGTGACTTTCAACTCAAAAATCTTGTACATCTTTGTCCGCTCAATAACTTGACTACTATTAAGTGTGCGGTCTTCATATTAGTAGTAAGATTGGTCATGACTAGTAGATGACCCCTATTGATTTTGAGGTCAGTCGGTCAAAGGCCAAGATCACAGAGACTTTCAACTAAAAAATCTTGTACATCTTTGTCCGCTCAATAACTTGACAACTATTTGGTATGATGTCTTCATATTTAGTAGGGAAGTTGGGCATGACTAGTAGATGACCCCTATGATTTTGAGGTCAGTCGGTCAAAGGTCAAGGTCACAGTGACCTTCAACTCAAAACTTGTCCCCTCAATAACTTGACAACTATTGCGTGTGCTGTCTTCATACTTAGTAAGAAGGTTGGTCATGACTAGTAAATGTCCCCGATTGAGTTAGTTGTGAGGTTAGTCATGGCAAGTGGATGACCCTAATGATTTTGATGTCAGTCGGTCAAAGGTCAAGGTCACAGTGACCTTCACTCAAACAAAAATGTCTGCTCAATAACTTGATAACTATTGGATGTGCTGTATTCATTATCTTAGTAGTAAGGTTGGTCATGGTCAGTAGATGACCCCTATCAATTTTGAGGTCAGTCGATCAAAGGTCAAGGTCACTTCGGGCTTACATATATAAAGCTCCGACACATGGAGCTCTTGTTATATGTAATAATTATTTTATTTACAGTATAGATCCAGATTAGAACTCTACATTTCGTTATGTGGTGGACCTGGGTATATACTATTAGCAAAGCTCTGTAAATAACGTTTCTCGTGACACGTCTAAACAATATCTAGTAGCAAATACATATGTATGTTGTTCCTCGCTCCCTAAACGCGTCTATATACGGGAACATAATATTATCTTGTTCTAGCATAGTACAAAATGCATTTTCTAACAACTAGCATTATACTTAATTCATGATATTCATCTAGCATAGTATTTAATTCAGTATATTGATTTAGCACAGTGCACTAGTATATTATATTGACATATCATGATATATGATGCATTATATTGATCTAGCATAGTATGTAATTCATTTATTTGATCTAGCATAGTATATAATTCCTTATAGTACGTTATTTATTATATTGATCTAGCATACTACACAATTCATTATATTAATCTAGCTTAGTACATAATTCATTACATTGATCTAGCATAATTATGATAGCTCATTATATTGATCTAACATGGTACATGTACATATTTCATTACATTGATCTAGAATAGTGCATAATTCATTATATTTATCTAGCATAGTAAATAATTCATTATATTGATCTAGAATAGTACATAATTCATAATATTACTGTAGCATAGTATACTATTATATTATATTGATATATCACGATACATGATGCATTGTATCGATCGAGCATAATACGTAATGTATTTCTTTGATCTATAGTAGTACGTCATTTATTATATTGATCTAGCATAGTACATTATTTATTATATTGATCTAGAATAGAGCTTAATCCATTATATTGATCTGGCATAGTACCTTATTTATCATATTGATCTAGCATACTACACAATTCATGATATTGATCTAGCATAGTACATAGTTCATTATATTCATTATATTTAGCATAGTACATGTACATACTTCATTATATTGGTCTAGAATAGTACATATTTCATTATATTGATCCAGAATAGTACATAATTCATAATATTAATCTAGCACATTACATATTTCATTATATTGGTCTAGAATACTACATATTTCATTATATTGATCTAGCATAGTACATTTTTCATTACATTGACCTAGCATAGTACACATTTCATTATATTGATCTAGAATAATACATAATGCACAATATTAATCTAACATAGTACATAATTCACAATATTAATCTAACATAGTACATAATTCACAATATTAATCTAACACAGTACATATTTCATCATATTGGTCTAGAATAGTACATTTTTCATTATATTTATATAGAATAGTACATATTTCATTATATTGGTCTAGAATAGTACATATTTCATAATATATATCTAGCATAGTGCGTTTTTCATTAATTCTACTTTAGCACGCTATTGTCGAATTTGGATCCAAACTGTCTGCAAGGTTATTCAAAGATTCGTCTCTAGCTTAGCGATTCTTGTCTACACATTGATTATGACCTCACCTAGGGTTATCTATGCACTGTTGCTGTAATTATACACAGGATTCTAACACAACAAATACGTACTTAAAAGCTGGGGTGTATTTTATGGCACTAAGACAAATGGTGTCGCTTATGTCCGGACACCTTTATGTACATGTACGTATTATTATCCCTTTGGTAAATAACCGACTTACGAATGCGTCTAAATTGACTTTTTCACAAGTTAACCCTTTCCCTGCTCCTATAGGAGCCGTCTGATATGGGTCCACTCCGTTTGCAAATACGCGAAAACACGTTTAAATGGAGGAAAGGGTTAATAGGAACAAATGCTACATATTTATCAGTATGATTTCGGAAATGATGTTTACAGAGGCGTCAAAGGGCGTCAATATCAGGAAATGGGTCAACGGCGCCATCGGAGCAAAACCAGCTCCGGTACGACTGATCATGGCGCAGCGCTAACGGCTTATACCGGCAATGTTGTCACATTTATGACTGCTAAGTATCTTATAAGAACTCGAGATTGTTTTTCCACTGTTATGTTGGCTATAGTTTAAAAGTCATTAGAGACTTATCGAGCGGTTTGACGTTGTTAGTGTCTGTGCCGTAAACCTCAAGGAGAAAAAAAAAGAAAATAAGGAAAATGTTAATTTAGCTTAACCCATAAACACCAACGTTGATCCCATTCACGTGATATGCGCAAATAGTGTAGATCCTGATCACAAATGATTCCTGAAGCTTCTCTCTGATCAGGATCAGCACTGTTTCCTATAGCAGGTCAATGTCAATGGTTTTACTAGGACCTCTCCGCAATGAATATTGGATGGTTTTTATGTTTTGTTTTGGACGAGTTTAATACGGAAGTTTAACCCTTTGCTCCATTAATATTTGTGAACATTCATTTGGTTCATTGTTATAATTATACATGGACATTGGACATATGCATTTTTGGCCATGGCAGAAACTGTAAAATAGTGTCTCTATTATATCATAAGCAAACAGAACGGACCCTGATCAGACGGCTACCACAAGAGCCGTGTGATATGGGTCTACCCTGTTTGCAAAAGCTTAGAAAGAAGTAGAAATATGACGTATGAATGGAGTTAGATTAATCTAGATAAGAACTTAGTACAAGACAATATGACCAGGAGACAAGCAGAGTCTTAATTGTGATGAATATTATATTTTGTAGGAAAAGATGATGAGGACAACAAGAAGGAGAAGGGCAACTCGGATGACATCGAAAAGATCAGCAAAATGGACCATGTGGATAGAAATGGAAACGGCATTCCGAACGGAGATAGTAACAAGATAATGATAGACTGAACATGTGATACAGTTAAACCTCTGTAATGGGGTCACACAAAACGAAACTAGCTCTTAACCCATTCCCTCATATTGACGGATTTTAACGACTCTGTAAAAGTCACATTGTGAAACCATTGTGATAAATAGAGCATTTGCTCCTATAGAATTTTCCTTTTCTCTAGTTAATGCTCCTTTTCGGTAGATTTATTCAAAGAGGTTGTATCTAAAAATAGCATATGAGGTAATGGGTTAACATGTTATGGAAGAGTCCATGATAGTCTTATCGAAACAGTTTGGATCTAGCTGAGACGCCGAGTTACTCGGCGTCTCGTCACGATCCGAACTTTCTGGCGCTCTGATCATGTCTTTGTATAGACATTGAAGCAAGTCTGTCTAGAAACCTGAATGGTTAGATAATTTGAAATTACTATCAACGAAACTTTGGCCACCACTCTGACTGTTAACCCATTCCCTCATATCGATGCCTTTTGACGCCTTTGTAAAAGTCATTTTTTAAACAATTGTGATAAATAGAGCATTTGCTCCGTAGGAGCAAATGCTCTATTTATCACTATGGTTACTAAACTACAAAAAATGTAAACGTTTCCCTTTTTGTAGTAAATGCTGCTTTTCGGTGATTTATTCAAAGAGGAAGCCTATGAAGGGGTGTGCTAATTGTCGGCCTTAAATGTCGAGGGGCACTTTCCGCTGGACTATACTTCAGAAAAACGTAAATGATGTATCATTCAATGGTCATCTGAATTTGAAGTTCCCCCACTAATACTGACTTTTATTTACTGATTTACCGGTATAAAGAGGTTCTACTGTATGTGGGTGTGTTTTAAGTGAGTGGTGGCCATTAAAAGGTTCTACTGTGTTTAGATGTGTCGGTATCTATTGTGGCATTAGATAGCAATGAGTGGGAATATCATTGCTTAATGTGTTGTACAAATATAACATCACAATACTTGCAAAAATGTTCTTGGCCAACTATTAATCGCTATCACGCTTAGATTTCTTTTTTACAACTTGGACCCAGACGAAACGCCGACTAACTCGTAAGTCGTCTAAATCGAACCAAATTCGAATTTAATCATGTATTCCAAAAATAGGCCTTTTAACGTTTTTGTAAACAGCGTAGAAACAGACCAGACTGCTCTTCTAGGAGCCATCTGATCAGGGTCTGCTCCGTTTGCTTCTAGAATGCACTGATGGTGATATATCTGTTTCCTAGGCAACCATTCTAATATACGTAGTTACTGCCATGGCTAAATTTTCCTGTGTTGACATTCCATAAAATAATTTCATCTATCTAATATTCATAAGGTCATCATGTCTGACATGAATATTCATAAAGTAAATATACAGAACACGAACAACATTGCATAGTATACCAGCTAGTACAAGTCACTGGACACTGTTCATACTATACCAGCTAGTACAAGTCAATGGACACTGTTCGAACTATACCAGCTAGTACAAGTCAATGGACACTGTTCATACTATTCCTGCTAGTACAAGTCAATGGACACTGTTCATACTATACCAGCTAGTACAAGTCACTGGACATTGTTCATACTATAGCTGCAAGTACAAGTCACTGGACACTGTTCATACTATACCAGCTAGTACAAGCCACTGGACACTATTCAAATTATACCTGCAAGTACAAGTCACTGGACACTGTTCATACTATAGCTGCAAGTACAAGTCACTGGACACTGTTCAAAATATATCCGTTGGTACGAGTCAACGGACACTGTTCGATTTATACTCATTTGTACGAGTCAGTGGACACACTGTTCAAATTATACCCGCTAGTACGACACTCTGTTCAAAGTGAACCAGCTAATACAAATCAATGAACACTCTGTTCCATTTATACCAGCTAGTACGAGTCCGTGGACACTTTGTCAAATTTATACCCGAGTCAATAGACACCCTGTTCATGATTATAAACGCAGTACGAGCCAGCGGACACTGTCCAAATTATACCCGCTGGTACGAGTAAACGGGTACTGTTCAGATTATACTCGCCGGTACGAGTCAAATTATACCCACTTGACTCACTTTGTATTCGCTCAAACCTCGTCGTCGAAATTACTGACTATCAAACACATATTGGATCTTGCTTCAGGAGAACATAGTGTCTGTACATCTCGTCTAAACTTCGGTTGTTTTCAAATACATTTGAACTTCGATATTTCGAATTCGGATAACTCGAACTTCAGGATAACTCGAAGTAAAAGTTAGTTTCCTCCAAAATGTACAATACAGAATTGTTCTAAAATGTATCACTATGCATATCTAGAAACACATGTGTCAGCTTAATCCAATTGCTCCCACGATCCCATATGTGGGACGTAGGCAAACAGTGTAGACTCTGATCAGACGCCGCATAATGCGGCGTCTGATCAGAGTCTACACTGTTTGCTGATAGGAATTCCAATATAAAACAAAACGAAATTGAAAATTTAGACCAGGTACCCCTTAGATAAAAAATGGACTAATCCAATATATAAACATGGAATAATCCACTGGGAGCAAGTGGGTTAAATGCAAGTCGAAAGTAATGCTGAGAGCTCCTACAGAAAGTTTTAGCCATGGCGGAAACTGCAGAATCATATCTATATCATATTATAAACAAACAATGCACGCCCTCATCAGACGGCTCCTATAGTAGCCGTATTACCTGGGTCTTCTCTGTTTGAAGGGGCGTATAAAGGCGTATTTATAGAGTAAATGGTTAATAGTCCTTTGTCGCAAAGAAACGCTTTTTTAAAGCCTTTGCAAGCAGTGTAGAACCAGATCGGAGTGTCCCTGTAGGAACTGTCTGATCAAGGTCTGCTAGGTTTGCTTATGACATAATCTAGACTAGATACTTAAGGTTTTACCCCGGCCAAACATTTTCTTGTTCATATGCCATCATAAAAAAATCTGATCATGAATATTCATGAAGTTCGTTGTAAAGCTTTGTGATTGCTTACATTGGGAGTTTTGCTCTCTGTGTATTTGAATACATCACACATGTACATTAGAAGCTTAATGCAGGGCAAAAATGATGCAGAAAGCTCATATGGAAGCTTTCTGCATTATTTGTTACCTGCGTTAAGCTACCATCCGCTACATACCCATAATTAGCCCTCGTGTTGTTGGCCGCTTAAGACCGGTTCTACAGTACTCTTGTTCAATGCGGGCTTAGTAAATATTTGAATTGGAAATTACTGTGTCAATATAGGCCCGGTACCTGAAAGAGTCACAAAGGGCGTGAAAAGGGCGACTGTATGACGATTATTGTTAACCCTTTCTCTGTACAATGTTTATTACAAATTTCAACACCTACTGAATATTCATGGATAAATTAGTTATAATGAAATATGGAAGGTGGAACAGTGAAGCCATTTTAGAAAGTATAGCAAGTATCAAATTCCATTAGCAAACAGAGCAGACCCTGATCAGACGGCTCCTATAGGAGCCGTCTGATCTGGGTCTACTCTGTTTGCAGATGAGTGAAAACACTTTTTATATCAGGGAAAGGGTTAAATGACACGGTCATTTGAGATATGTGGTTTGTTGTTTTGATTTTCTACAAATGCTTCAAAGACGATGTGACAACAACAATGAATGCTTAACCCTTTCACCGCCACAGTTGCATAAATGCACTACGACAAATAGTGCAGTCCCAGATCAGACGCCGCATTTTCGTCTGATCAGGGACTTCACTATTTGTCTCAATCTCTATTTCTATGTATGTGCTTTATTCCTTTAAAATTTGCATTTATTTAGCTCATTTCCTTGTTTTACTGATTTTTTTTTTTTTTAAAAACTTGGATTGCAGACGACAATTAGAAATTTGGCGCCCAAAGGGTTAACCCTTTCTCCATGAATATTAATGTAAGAAGTAATGTTGCCATGCATATCAAACAGATTAATTTGTTATGGTAGCACAATGACACGGAAAATGTTTGCCGTTGCAGAAACTAGAAAATCAGATCTATATCATTTCATAAGCAAACAGAACAGACCCTGATCAGACGGTTCCTATAGGAGCCGTCTGATCTGGGTCTACTCTGTTTGCAAAGGCGTATTTATGGAGTAAAGGGTTAAAATAAGTTGCACATATATTTAATGGTTACAGTGTACTTGGTCATACGTGTCATCCTTTCATATGTATACTTGTAGTGACGTGACCAACTCTTTATGAACAGCTCTTAAAAAGTTAAATACTTAATGCAGGGCAAAAGTAATGCAGGAAACTCCATTGGAGCTTTCTGTATTACTTTTGACCTGCATTAAGCTACCACCTGCATTACAGACCCATACTTAGACCTATTTTGGATGGCCACGTAAGACATGCTCTACATAATAAAAAAAAATAGCTAATTAATATTCATACAGTCATTATTTCTTTCTAAATATTCATGTTGTAAAGGTATTATTAGCCTTCAACAAAACCCCGCCTACCCAACTCTAAAGTGTGGATAGGGTAACAGCTAAACCCCGCCTACCCACCTCTAAAAGTGTGGAAAGAATAACAGCAAAAAAACCCAGTTTTTATTAATGGCCATAGTTAAGCGATGATGAGTCCAGAGGTCCAGATAAGATGCGTAAATTAAATGTTGCTACCAAACCCTATGTTATTATCACTCTTTAGAATCGTCTGTAAGACATGAACAGAGCTCAAGATAAGATGTGTATATCAAAACAATTTCAAGAATAACTTCTTTATTTCTCCACCAAACCCTATGTTGTGACCACTCTTTAGAATAGTCTCGAAGCGACGATTCTAAAGAGTGGTCACAACATAGGGTTTGGTGGAGAAATGGCGATTTTAGTATTTGAGTACACACATTTATCTGTTGATCTTGGTGAATGAATGATTGTGTTTTATTTTATGTAACAGTTTTGTATCCAAAATATTTCTATATTTGTACATACTTGATCAATTTATTTGTTAAGTTGTTATACTAGATGTGACAAGCATTTGCTTCACTGTTAAATACGCAATGACTGATTTTGTTGAAACTGCATAACTGTTTTATTTTAATGTAAATACATGTACAATAAATTTGTAGTAGAACTTCTCTAAAGCGATCACTAAACGAATAAACATGAGTGTCATTAAAAGAATACAGGACGAAAGTAAGACCGGAAAACTCCTATAGACATGCTGCATATATGTACTACGGCTTTTAAGATATTTGTAAACAGAGTAGACCCAGAGCATGGCTACTGTAGGAACCGTTGTGTTTGCTTACGATTCAACAGTTTCTTCGATAGCCAAACATTTCTGTGTTTTACTAATTAACCTTTTTCTTTCATATAAACGTATTTTCACCCATTTGCAAACAGAGAAGGCCCAAATCGAAGCCATTGCACCTGATCAGGGTTTGCTGTTTGCTTATGAAATAATATAGATATGACTCTACAGTTGCTATTAGGGCTAGAATATCATATGCTCGTTTACCATTATAAAAAAATAATCTAATCGATATGCATAGTGTCATTAATTTTGCATGAATATCAAACAGGCAAGGGGTTGATAGGCATGGTGTCATTATTTCTTACACGAATATTCAATAATAGGGTTAAACACTCCGAAAGTTTAGTGTTTGCTGTATAGGGGTGTCGTCATACTTTGTTTTTGTTTTTATTGCTGAATTTTGTGAAAACTGTGACCTTTGTTAATATGAGTGTATATACAATGGAAACGTTACACACTGTGACATTTGTTGAAATTACATGGAGCGTGTATCTGTACGTTATAACGTTACACATTATGTGTGATAACTGTGACATTTGTTGAAATTGCATGTAGTGTATGTCTATGTTATAACGTTACACGTTATGTGTGATAACTGAGACATGTGTTGAAATTACATGTAGCGTATGTTTATGTTATAACGTTACACATTATGTGTGATAACTGAGACATTTGTTGAAACTGCATGTAGTGTATGTCTATGTTATAACGTTACACATTATGTGTGATAACTGTGACATTTGTTGATGTAAGTGTATATCTACGTTATAACGTTACACATTTGAGTGATAACCGTGACATTTGCTGGAATTAGTGCATATCACCGTTATAACGTTACATATTACATGTGATAACTGTGACATTTGTTGAAATTAGTGTACAGTAAAACCTCGATTATTCAAACAATAGAACAGGTAACTTATCGGTCTTTAAGATATGCGGCTGTTTAATGCAGGGCGAAAGTCATGTGGACAGCTCCTCTAGGAACGTTCAGCATGTCTTTCACCCTGCATTAACCCATTACGTCATAGGCTATTTTAGATACAACCGCTTTGAATAAATCTACCGAAAAGGAGCATTAACTAGAGAAAAGGAAAATTTTAGAATTTTGTAGTTTGAAACCATTGTGATAAATAGAGCATTTGCTCCTATAGGAGCAAATGCTCTATTTTTCACAATGGTTTCACAAAGTGACTTTTACAGAGTCGTCAAAAGTCGTCAATATCAGGGAATGGGTTAAGCAGTCACCAGCCAAAACAATCCTGAATTCTTCATTAGTAAGATTTCGAAGTATCGAGTTTTTACTGGTTATCTACGCTATAACGTTACACATTACATGTGATAACCGTGGCATTTGTTGAAGTTACATGTAGTGTATACCTACGTTTAAACATTACGTGTGATAACTGTGGCATTTGTTGGTGTTAGTGTACATATATGATGGTAACGTAACACATTATGACACTTATATACATGTACATGTGTTTCTGCATTGCTGAACTTACTCTTGAAGATTAGTGCTAAATATTCCAAAATTAAGCACTCTGTACTTCACGTCCGTTAACCCTTTACCCTACAGAGACGTATTGGAAAACAGAGTAGACCCAGATTAGACCGTTCCTATAGAAGCCATTTGATCAGGGTCTGCTCTATTTATTTATGGAATGATATAACTCTTTTTATACAGTTTCTGTCATGCTAATTAACTTTATTCCATAAATACGCATGTCTATGCCTTTGCAAACAGAGTAGACCCATATCAGACGGCTCCTGTTGGAACCATCTGATCAGATCTGCTCTGTTTGCTTATGCTGTAATATAGATCTGATTCTACAGCTGATGTTATGATAAAAAAATAGTTTGGTCATAGTATCATCATAAAGGTTCAGTTAATTAATATTCATGATATCGTTATTTCTGGTCCGAATATTCATGGAGTAAAGGGTTAATATTCTTGATGTCATTTATTTTTAGATGAATATTCACCAGGTGAAAGGTACAGTAAAACCTCTCTTAACCGGCCTCTATTAACCTCTATTAACCGGCCTCTATTAACCTCTATTAACCGGCCGTTAAATTTAGTATGAATATCGGTCTTGGAGACAGGTGGCAGCTTAATGCAGGGTGAAAGTCATGCAGAAAGCTCCTCTAGGAGCTTTCTGCATGACTTTCACTCTGCATTAAGCAGCCACCTGCCTAAAAGTATCTAAATTCTTATCTACTAGAATTCCGGTTAAGAGAGGTTATACTGTAGTCCAATTGTACTGTAAAACCTCGCTAATGCGACCACCTAAAAGAGGTATAATTATATGTGCTAGATGCAGGTGGTAGCTTAATGCAGGACAAAAGTAATGCAGAAAGCTTCTAGAGTAGCTTTCTGCATTAAGTTTGTTCCTGCATTAAGCAACCACCTGTTTATAAAGACACATGATTATTCATTAAGTGGTCGCATTAGAGGGGTTCTGCTGTACTTAGATTGCAGTTTTCTAATCGATTATACACTACGACTTTAACGTGTGTATACCTAGTGTCTTTAACTCTTTTACCGCCGAAGTCGCAAAAATGCACCACGACAAATAGTGCAGTCCCAGATCAGACGCCGCCTTTTCAAGGCGGCGTCTGATCAGGGACTTCACTATTTGTCTCAAACTCTATTTCTATACCTGTGCTTTATTCCTTTGAAGTTTGCATTTATTTATCTTATTTCCTTATTTTACCGAACGATTTAGCAAAAATTGATTGCAGACGACAATTAGAAATTTGGCGCCGAAAGGGTTAAAAAGAGAACACAAGCAAACAGTGTAGATCAGTTAGTTTCTGAATGAATACTCTGATCAAGATCTGTATTTTATTCTGTATTTTGTACGCTAGCGGCGAAACTGTGATTACCTATGCAAACAGTTTGGATCCAGATGAGACGACGCATAATGCGGCGTCTCATCAGGATCCAAACTGTTTATCATCTCAACCATATATTTGTAAAAAAATGAGAGAAAGTTTATTTTAAGAATAGAAGCAGACGACAATTGTTGCAGACGAGAAATTACTTAGCGTGCAAAGAGTAAATGTCCCGTGAGTCTCACTGGCCACGAAAATCTTGTAAAACACATCCTACAAAATGAAAACAAAAATGGATTTGTATAAAATACATAATTAGAAGTATTTCATTTACAATGTTTAGTTGTAAATAACTTCTAGACTGCAGCGGACGAATTCATGATGACGTTTCTACATAATGTGGATCTACATGAGACGTCGAGTGATACGGCGTTTCTTCAGGATTCAAACTACTTTGTACAGTAAAACGCCGCTAATGCGACCACCTAAAAGATTTATAATTCTAGGTGCTATATGCAGGTGGTGGCTTAATGCAGGACAAAAGTAATGCAGAAAGCTCCTAGAGGAGCTTTCTGCATTACTTTTGCCCTGCATTAAGCCACCACCTGCTTATAAAGACACCCATGTTTATTCATTAAGTGGTCGCATTAGATAGGTTCTAATGTACTCTGTTTATATGCAATGAAATCTGAAGACATTTTCCATCCAGAAATATATTGTTTAGCTGGCTAAGCGCTAAGTAAAAATGGTAGCACTTTACTTTTGTTTATACCAACTGTGTATTGAAATAAAGACATTCTATACGCACCGTTTTACTTTGTAAATCTACACGCCCACGCCCACCCCCTCTAAAAAAATTCTACGACCCCGCCCCCCCCCCCCCCCCCCCCCAATTTGAAATCCTGGATCCGCACCTGGCATTTTTAGTTGAAATAAGTTATGTGATAAAAAGAATGTGATGTTCGTAGTCATTTGTACAAACTCATATTATATATTGAGTTAGAAACGGTGAATGATTTTAACTATCTAGGCACTGTATTCAACTATACAGGTACTTTCGTTTTTAAATCAGCAAACTTTGATAGATAAGAGCTTAAAACCATTTAATGCTCGTTTATTTATTAGTAATTATTATGCTGTAACCACTAAAGTTTTACGTCAACTTTCCGATGCATTTGTGAGTTCTATTCTCAGCTATTCGTGTGAAGTACGGGGTTTTAGGAAGATCAAAGGCAATTGAACGTGTGCATCTCAAATTTTGTAAATCCGTATTTATATATATTTACAAGTTCGCAAGGCTTCTCTACTAATGGGTGTATGGAGAACTTGGTCTTTATGTGTCAAGATTTGTACGAATTGTTAAATATCGGTGTAACATTGTCAGCTCGGAAAATATTTATAATCAAACATTGTATAATTTGCTTTTACATGATTCTGAAAATGGTATTGTAAACTGGGCAAGTAACACCAAACAGCTGCTTGAAGATTATGGATTTGCATATGTATGGCATAACCCGTTCGCTTAAACCAATTTCATAAAAATTTTAAATCAAGATTTATTGACGTGTTATCCAACAATGGAAAAACGATATAGAAAACAGCAGCTCTCTTCATTTATATAAGAATTATAGGTTGAATTCTGGATTGGAAAAATATCTAAACATCTTTCCTAAAAAACTAAGAGCAACTTTCACTGCATGAAGGTTCAATAGTTTGAGAATAGTTACTGGTAGATCTACTCAAAACAGAGAGAATCGAAACATTCGGCTTTGCACCTTTTGTCAATGTTCAGTTATTATAAATGAATACGATTTCTTACATATTTGTCCAGTATAGAGAGAAATACGTAAAACCTATATCAATTCGTATAACTATAGACACCCGAGTGTTTTATTAAATGTACTGAATTGATGAAATGCCCGCAACTCCCTGAAAAAACAGTTATCTAGATTTCTGTATGAAGCATTTATGTTGCGTAATATAAACTGGAATAGCAATGAACTGTGGTGTTCTCACATTAGCAATTCAAGCTCTTAATAATTAATGTGCATATTCATTTATGCCAGGTTTGCATATTTAATAGCAACCTTAGTCATGTGATACCTGTTTAGTTTTTATTATATTTGTATGACTAGAAACTATATCCGTTTATGTCAAAATAAAATATTCTATTTTCTATTAAGGTCGTATTGGAAAATGTTATTAATATCGGCAAGGCTCACTTAATAACAGTTTCAAAGTCTCGTTTAATATCAGTTTGTACAAAAAGATTACTCGCTTCTGATCTGATCTGGGTCTACTCTGTTTGCATAATCATAGAAAGGGGCGTGTCTATCGAGTAAACGGTCAACCATGTCCCTGTTCAATATTCATGAAAGAAATAATGACATCATGAATATTTATAACCTCAGTCTTTTGCAGTAGGTAGTGCATGCATACAGGAATTTTAACCCTTCGCTTGCTATTCACGTCAATATACGTACCTGTAAATAGTGAAGACCCAGATGAGACAGCTCCTGCAGGAGCTGTCTCATCAGGGTCTGCACTATTTACAAGTTGATTGTGCAACCAGTGCACTCCACAGCAGAGATTGCACAGCGAAATACCTGTACACAGTGAAGATATGTGTAATTATACAACAGGGCATGGGTAAAGAAGAAGAAATGTATTTTAAAATTCAGCAAGCGAAGGGTTAAGTATTGCTAGAGACTGTAGAGTCAGGTCTATTATACAGTGAACCCTCATTACAACGGAGGTGTTTGTTTCCAAACATTGTGCTGGTATAACGAGGTTGCCGTTATAACGAGTTTAGATATGAAAGGAACCATATGTCCAGTTTTAAACTAGTACCAACTGGTGATCGCTTAATGCAGAACACAATAAGTGCAAAAAGCTTCCCAAGGGGGAGCTTTTTGCACTTCTCGTGTTCTGCATTAAGCAATTACCTCTGCTATTGGCATTACACTAATTTATTCAGTGGTTGTTTAAAAAAATCAACGGTAATTTTGTTTCGATTCCTACTGTCGGTATAACGAGGGTGCCATTGTAACGAATGCCGGTATAATGAGGGTTCACTGTAATTCCATAAGCAAATAGAGCAGACCCTGATCAGACAGCTCCTACAGTAGCCATCTGGTCTGGATCTACTCTGTTTGCAAATGCGCGAGAAAGGTGTTTATTGGAAGGAAAGTGTTAAATTATTAATTATGCTATAATTATGTACTAGTGCAATGGGTGTCCTGTCACTAGGAACACCTCAGCTACTTTTAACGAAATTCCGAACCCTGGCGGAATAAGACGACTAGTTACGAATGCCTAACTGTTAAACGTTCAGATTAGAAATTGTGTACATGTACTATATTGACGCTTGTATCTAGGGGAAAAGAAACGACAAACATTCGAGTTAGATCTAGCAAGGAGTTGTTCGGGGAGTTAATGGGTGACATATATCCCACTGTAAAATCGATGTCTGCTTTGAACTTAATAAAAAGTTCTTCTTCTTCCAGTTACTGAGTTGACTCTTCATAGAACGATATACACAGGTCGTTCACATACTCTGCCGCGTGGGAGTGCCGAAACAGAGTGCCGTAAATCGTTGAAATGCACTAGTGCATCTTTTGTGCAAATGAGCAGTGTGAAACCTGCTGTACTACGCTTTAAGCAATGGCCGAAACCGGAGATTTGCATTTGCGCACACCAGGATATCATTTGCGGAGTCTTGTTCCTTCGTTTGCGTACAAAAAAGGTTTAATTTGAGCGCAAGTTTGTTAGAATCAAATACGCACGTGTACCTCTTCCGTTAGCCAATGTTAAAACTGTCAAATGCTAATATTGTTGCCCCTAGCTAACCACAGGGAGGTGAAAATGAGATTTTAAATTGTCACAGTGTACATGTATATATACAGTATAAAATTGGTCGTTGTAATGCATGGGTGTGTTAGCAGGATAAAGGCTAGAGAGATAAGAGGTTAGAATGCTGGTTCAGAATGATAGTTAGCATGTTAAGGGTTTGAGTGTGCAAGCTAAAGATTTGAGTGCATTGCGTGATTTGGGAAGACAGGGACATATGTATGTTAGCTAGAGAAATTAATCATATGTCACATGTATGTATTCTAAGAGTTCATGGCTGTCATCCAGATGATGACAGTCGCATTTATTAATGTTTAAGATATGTATAAATAGCATGGGAGTTGTGTATTCGGGGAGAGAGGGGAGGAGAGAGAGTAGGAGCTTGGAGAGAATGTTGAGGAGCTGCTATAGTCGTATAATAAAAGTTATGAAGTAGAATTCCGTCTTGGTCGTCTATGTATTGTATTACACTGACGTAAAATTTGGTGCCAGTGACCAGCGATCGAATTGAAGTACACTATACGAAGGAGAGAAGGAAACAGGTTAGTGAATTTTTGCTATCACGCTTAGCTTGAGTTGTGACCATGGCCAACAAGGTAGATTGCACAATTGTTTCAGTAAATTGTTTCTGTTTTGATAATTCCAGCTGCAAACAAACTGATACGTGTTTACAAAAACAACATGAATTGCCAAATTCGGTTAATATATTAATTGTACTGAAATATTTTATAGCATAAATGTAACATATGGAGATTGATTCTATTAGTAATAATGGGTACTTTTCAAAGAGGGACAGTTAATAATTTTTCATCAAATAAGAAAGTAACTACCGGTAAATCGTGTTTAATCAAATTAGGATCAAGGCAAATTAGGGCATTAGATAGTTCCGGTTCAGCAGTTAATTTATGCCACAACAGAAATGTTAATTCATTTGGAGCGTGCACATTCTATAAAAAAAATCAGTTCAACTAAATTTGACAACGTTTTTGCTATAGTCGTATAATAAAAGTTATGAAGTAGAATTCCGTCTTGGTCGTCTATGTATTGTATTACACTGACGTAAAATTTGGTGCCAGTGACCAGCGATCGAATTGAAGTACACTATACGAAGGAGAGAAGGAAACAGGTTAGTGAATTTTTGCTATCACGCTTAGCTTGAGTTGTGACCATGGCCAACAAGGTAGATTGCACAATTGTTTCAGTAAATTGTTTCTGTTTTGATAATTCCAGCTGCAAACAAACTGATACGTGTTTACAAAAACAACATGAATTGCCAAATTCGGTTAATATATTAATTGTACTGAAATATTTTATAGCATAAATGTAACATATGGAGATTGATTCTATTAGTAATAATGGGTACTTTTCAAAGAGGGACAGTTAATAATTTTTCATCAAATAAGAAAGTAACTACCGGTAAATCGTGTTTAATCAAATTAGGATCAAGGCAAATTAGGGCATTAGATAGTTCCGGTTCAGCAGTTAATTTATGCCACAACAGAAATGTTAATTCATTTGGAGCGTGCACATTCTATAAAAAAAATCAGTTCAACTAAATTTGACAACGTTTTTGCAAAATGTAATTATATACATGAAACTTAAGTAATTCAAAAAAGCGATATATCAAACTGTCATTTAGTTTAATCATCAGAAATGGGACTGAAAACTTTAATATCAGTATATAAACCGCCGCAGGGTATGACCGCAACAATCTGGTCAAGACATATTGATAAAGTGATTGTAGCTTAAAAACATAAAATAGAATAAAAAGAGAAAATGCGAAAAGAAAATCACAAAGAAACTATGGGAATGGTGATTGTACAGATTTAGTGCGTATTATAATGTACTGTTGTTAATTTTGTTGTTTGTTGCTTCCATATTAGTATGCGATTAGGTATTCTGCGATTAGAGAGAATGTTTTGTTGTCCTTTTAAGTGCTTCAGCCATGTGTTAGGATATATGTAGCAAGAGCTATGTCTAACACCAGTGAATAACTATAGGTGAATATACTTAAATAGGGACGTTATTTTTATATTGCAAGTAGCAATGATTGCGGGTAGCAATGCGTTTTAATGGAATTAGTGAGATACGGGTAACCCGGAAATTCGAAATAAGTTCGTATAGTGGATCAGCGAGTAGCTTTTAGTCCAAAGATACGTTATTGAGTGAATAACTCATGGTGAATATGGTTACGATTGAAATAAGTATGGCAGAAAAGTAGAGGCAATATGCATTTAATATGTTATAAAGTAAATAAGGTATTACGGGTTAAATTGCTGGGGTTTTTTGGTGTGTGTGTGTGTGTGTGTGTGTGCGTGTTTTTTTCCTTGTAAGAGTGTGAATGTATCTGCATACGATATACTGCAAATATTGATCGCAATTTACAGTTTTAATAGTATTATTGATATAAGAAATGGGTTTAGGTATATTTTTGAATGAAATTAGAGAAGAGATTAACGATAACTCTAATTTGATGTATTTCACGAGATGTGGAAATATAAGATGTATGTTGTTGAATGAAATTAGAGAAGAGATTAACGATAACTCTAATTGATATATTTCACGAGATGTGGAAATATAAGATATCAAGCCTCGGCGGATGTGATTATAGAGATAGAATTGTTATAAAGTATAGGCCTATGTTGTAAATACAAATCGGTTTTTGTTTTCATTTGTTTTGTTCATTGACGTCGTGTAAAATGGGTTTAGGTATAATTTTTTTCTTGAATTTGTGTCTATTCTTGCGTATATGTTTAATATAAAATGAAATGCAGTATGCAATGGGGTATAGTTAATGTAGTTAACGAATATTTGATACAAGTTGTGTGTTCGTATAGCAGACTAAAGATCTAATCAATTAAGTGATAAAAACAACAACACCCTAACAATACAGAACGATGAGTATTTCGCAAGTAAGAGCAAAATTTCTATTCAAAATAGACTGTAAAACTGAGAAATTGGCAACTCATCTTGTAACATTTATTGATTTTAAGATTATTGAATAATAGAATTGTATGAGGTTAACGTTTAAGACTAAGGCGTAAATTTAAAGAATAGACATGTGCAACTTGTTGAGGGTCATTTTGTCGCAATAAAGGTTGAGTTGTGTAAAGTAGAATTCACGTCAGCGTGCCGTCATAAGCAGCGTATATCCAGCATCCAACATTGCCGTAACAGCCTGGTGACACTATATCGTGTTAATACAAAGACTATCGACAACATGATTTTCATAATATAACTATCAGACGTATGGCTAATGAGCCGTCAAGTGCGGACATCAGCGTCAAGTTCTGACACCTACGTGTGGACAAGTACTGCGAAAACTAACTTATCGGCTAAAGTGTCAGTATTGGCTTCTGATATATATATATACACGGAAACGGATCTGTCGCAAACTTTAAACACTTATTCGGAGTTACACATTTTCATCCGTAATATGGACATTACGACATAAGTTATCAAGTCTAATACCGATAGGCTGTGGATTCTTTTTCCATACATACAGATACGTCTATACGTCATGGTAATGGTCGAAATCCATACTGAAGACCTGCGCATAGCTCGATCACTCAGGATTCGTTGGAGGGGAATTGCCTACAGATTAAAGGACTCGGATGGAGCAATCGATTAATTTTTCTTCGCGGAATTGAACCTTACATTGGACTTCGAAACCGGACATCGTAATAACCTTGGATAAGACTTGAACTTCGGACACTAATTTACATGTCAAACCCAGGAGAAATAACCTCACTTTCTACAGAACTACCATCGGAAATCTGCATCAACAAAATATGTTTTAAAAGATAATATCAACGTCAAACAATTAAATCTAGTAATTTATTGTGATAAATGATCTACAAGTGTAATATTATATAGTGTTAATCTATCCACGGAAACAAATCTAGTGATTAAATAGTGTAACGTATCAACAGAATCTACTCGCCACCCGAGTTAGCAAAGTTCAGCCTTATTAATCATTCGCGTAATACAAATCTCCAGACAATGGAACTAGCATGAACTAGAATTTCGGAAGAAAACGTATAGGGTATCGATCTATAAAAATATGTTTATATTCTGTTCTTTAATATGTTGCTATATTGACTTCTGATTATGGTAGGCACTTGGTGTTGACTTATAGATACTTTGAGTAGGGATGTGTTTTAACCCACATCTACTGCATTTCTATTTCAGCTAGACTTCTTAAATTCTTACTGTTACATTGTATGAGGTATTAATCTTTTTTTTTTGATTATTTTTTTAGAATCGACCATCCTATGTAATGCATGGGTGTGTTAGCAGGATAAAGGCTAGAGAGATAAGAGGTTAGAATGCTGGTTCAGAATGATAGTTAGCATGTTAAGGGTTTGAGTGTGCAAGCTAAAGATTTGAGTGCATTGCGTGATTTGGGAAGACAGGGACATATGTATGTTAGCTAGAGAAATTAATCATATGTCACATGTATGTATTCTAAGAGTTCATGGCTGTCACCCAGATGATGACAGTCGCATTTATTAATGTTTAAGATATGTATAAATAGCATGGGAGTTGTGTATTCGGGGAGAGAGGGGAGGAGAGAGAGTAGGAGCTTGGAGAGAATGTTGAGGAGCTGCTATAGTCGTATAATAAATGTTATGAAGTAGAATTCCGTCTTGGTCGTCTATGTATTGTATTACAGTCGTAGATAATGCACTTTTTCACATTGTCTGTTTCAGAAATTGTAAAATCCATTTTCAACTATCTAAAAGAATAAAGTCATAAAAATTCATTTAAAAAGTAGCATGTGTGTAAACCAGTCCCATACGCTAAAATGAATGGATTGGATTCAGTTCAGCTTTACCACACAAAACAAATAAAGTATGCAATACATAAATAAATTTCGCTTGGGCCACGTGAGTGATTACATTTCATACGACAAAAATAGATACCTTTATTTCCTCCTTTACAGACGAGCATACACAAACAATACAAACACGAAATACATACAAAACAAATAAGCATATTAGAAATACCACTTTGTACAATGTATTGAATACGAAGTCTACTTCATGACTGGGACAACAGTTTCAGTACACTGATGAAGGAATATGATTATGCATTAAAATATCACATGAGAGCGTAGAGTGTGACGTCAAAAATGAAATATGACGATTGGTCGACAGGAACCATTGACTAAATGAACAGTTTCTTAGTCCATGGGTTTTTGAAAAAGCGTCGAACTAAACCATATAGTCGACACTTTTAGGTGTCTGATTGGCCGAGGGCTCGAAGCCATGTGCTATGGGAAGTTATGTATATTAAAGTCAAAACTATATCTAACAAACAAGGGCATACATAATATCACTGAAGTCAAATTTTACATTATGACAGGGGAAATGTAATGTACGGTCCTGAAAGTCACCTCTCTCCATTCTCTCTGTGCAAAATGGTTGAAAGAACTGTCTTTATGTTCAAAATTTAAGAAGTTTTCATTTCATCTACATGATTTAAACATTTTGTTGATCAATCTTATATCGGATAATTTTAGTAACCACATGTATACAATAGCGATCGATAAAACCAAAAGATATCCGGATGTGCGACCTACTCGGTGCGAGCGCCACCTATAAATTGAATTTGGGGAGATAATCGACAAAAGACGCCCATTGTGATGTGAAATACGGCACAAGTCTGATCCAGTTTTCAGTATTGCTCTGTTACATTTACACACGTGTATTGTCTGTGTAACTCTGAAATCAGTTTTAATGAAAAGTGATACTGTTTTTCAAATCTTTCGGTTGCAGATATTTCCAGAAAAAATATACATTTTGTAATTACAGCAGAACCTGTCTTACATGTAAGCGACCCTGAATAAGAGATGTAACTATGAAACTATGGACTTATCAGACAGGTGGTAGCTTAATGCAGGTCAAAAGTAATGCAGAAATCTCATATAGGAGCTCTCTGCATTACTTTTACCTGCATTAAGTAACCACCTGTTTCTTCTCAAGACTCCTGGGTCCATGCTTATAAAGCGTTTAGTTGAGTCTGAGTTTCGTTCTCAAGCTTTTGATTGGTCAGATTTGAGTTCTCAAGCTTTTGATTGGTCAGATTTGAGTCAAAGGCTCAAATCTGACCAATCAAAAACTTGAGAACGAACTCAGACTCAACTAAACGTTTTATAAGCATGGACCCTGTGTTCAATAAATTTATCGCTTAAGACAGGTTCTACTGTAACGGCCAGTAACCTTTCCGTTTACATTGCATACTTCTTTTTTCTGTGCAAGTGTATGACAAACTGTGGCATGAAATGTGTCGCAGTTGTCATGCAGGGAAATATATTTTTATTTTCTTGTTACATCCCAATTATCTATCATGTTACTAAGGGGTCAGTCGGTCCATCCGTCTGGCTGTCCGCCCGTTCGTCGGCAATTTCTTTAAACGACATCTCCTCTGAAACCACATAATAGAATGTAACCAAACTTCAGCTAAATGATCTTGGTATTAAGCTCTATCAGAATTACTAAAATAATCCGGACCCATGAAGAAATTTGGTTGCTATGGCAACAAAAAGAAAAATCTTAAGAAATCTTCTCCAAACCCAGGGGTCAGATTTGAATGATACCAGACAGAAATAGTCCCCTGATAAACCCCTGTCCAACTTTCTAAACATATTTCAACGATTTCACTGCTTTGATTATTCTTTCCCTAATATTGGCATAAAATTGGGCGTGAACCCTCATAAAATAATGTCTTTTTAAAAACCAATACAAACTGCTCACACAAACTAATTTCACAAATACTCATTGTCAATTATTCACAAAGCCAACAAATGTTTCACAGTAGTCAACTCTTGTTACAAATGTGCTCATTGTCCAAATATTCACAAAACGCTCCAGTAACACACGTAACACAAAGATTGCAGTACACTGTGATGAATTTCGCACACAAAAACTAGCAAATTGTACTTGAACGTCAATTGTAGTTAAGTAGTCTGTAAATAATAAATCTTCGGGACTCGAATGAAACTTGGTATCCCTTATTCATTTATCTTAGATGCTAGGTAAGTGTAGCGCGTAAGATACGTGCTTCTTGATCTCATTTCATAAATTGGACATTGGTTCAAATACGCTGCACCAACCTTATTATTTCAGACAAATTACTTTTGGTGATGTGGTGTTTGCTGTATAAAAATGTTACTTGTGTATATACATGTATTGCGCACACACTAGCCAAATTTCTGTAATTGATGATACATGTGTGTGCTAGGACCGGTGGCCTCTATCACAATAAACTTTGAATCTTGAATCTTGTCCTAACATGGGGGCGCCGCAAAGTAGCATTCCAGTGCTTTCAAGCAAACAAATCACAAAATAATGTTCAGGGTCCGAACAAAGCCAATGTACCCTCTCTCTAGTAAATGAATGTTGGTCGAAGTTGATGTCAAATGGACGAAGCGCAGGCCAGATCCATGCCTGCGACCCGTCCACCGCCCATAAGCGGATCAAGACCTTAATCTGAATATACATATGCTAAGATTCACGCCCACTAGAACTAACATAGTGCCATCTTATCTTGCCGGAGAGTTAGCTCTTTTGGCGACATAGATCTAGTTTAAGTGCTTTCTTCTTCTTCTTCTTCTTCTTCTTCTTCTTATTATTATTATTATTATTATTATTATTATTATTATTATTATTATTATTTAAGCGCTCCATGAATGAATTACATTTTTAAAAATGAGTATTCAATACATATAGAATATTTAAAACAAAAGATAATTAAGATATTAAAAATGGAATTAATTCAAGAATGATATTAAAAACCAAATCACCATTTTATATCAATTTCTATGTC
>OY755253.1:5916573-5961733 GCA_963576725.1 Azorinus chamasolen | reverse complement strand
CCAATTATTCAAATCGCCATTTCTCCACCAAACACAATACTGTGCCAAATCTTTAGAATCGTCTCTTCAGGACGATTCAAAAGAGTGGTCACAGTACAGGGTTTGGTTGAAAAATAAAGGAAAATTGATGAAAATATTTAAATTTCCGCATCTTATCGGGGCCTCTGGTTAACTCATTACCTCATAGGCTATTTTAGATACAACCTCTTTGAATGAATCTACCGAAAAGGAGCATTAAATAGAGAAAAGGAAAAATTTAGGATTTGTAGTTTGAAACCATTGTGATAAATAGAGCATTTGCTCCTATGGTTTCACACAGTAACTTTTACAGAGTCGTCAAAAGCCGTCATTATGAGGGAATGGGTTAAGCTTCAGCATTGTGTTGACACTTGTGTGATGCCCTTTGCAAACGGTTTTAAAACACCGAAACATCGACGTTAAATACAGCGTGCACGTAATACCGATATGTTCTAATGGTTTACCAGCCATCTGGATCGCCAACAAATCGAAAACAGTGTTGACTAACCAATAAATAACCTGCTTTAAGCAGTCACCTGCCTTTAACACAGCTCTTTTTCAACATGTATTACAAACACACTATTTATTTATGCCATCAAACATAAAAATCTACGCCCCCACCCTCCAAAAATATTTATACGCCCCCACCCCTAATCTGAAATCCTGGATCCGCACCTGGTTGTCATGCTTTATTGTGTAACATGCGCCATAGGCAATCCCTGACAGACTCCGTCACCCATCCAGCCAGTAACAACGCTGTATTTTACTTAACTTTGCAACATTTCCAACCAAAGGGGGGGGGGGGTAGTGTTCGTCTGGAGCGGGTTGCATATTGCATATTGGGTGTACAACATGTATATAATGGTTGTTCTTTTGTATGTTTAGTATTGAATTGTTGTTCATTTGTTATTTTGTATTTTGTCTGTATGCGTTAACTATAAATTGACGTATTATGTTTCTCCATTATCATACATATGTGTAAAGAAATATTTTAGTGTAGTCTTGTATGTCATATATATACACCTAAGCCAGGTGGTTCTAGTTCGTAACTGTGTGACGTCTTGACCCTTCATATAGAATGTTACATGTTGGTGATCTAAAAGCGCTGACACGATACAATATACATGCATTACACGGACATAGAAATTGATGTAAAATGGTGATTTGGTTTTTAATATCATTCTTGAATTAATTCCATTTTTTATATCTTAATTATCTTTTGTTTTAAATATTCTATATGTATTGAATACTCATTTTTAAAAATCTAATTCATTCATGGAGCGCTTAAATAATAATAATAATAATAATAATAATATAATAATAATAATAATAATAATAATAATAATAATAAGAAGAAGAAGAAGAAGAAAGCACTTAAACTAGATCTATGTCGCCAAAAGAGCTAACTCTCGGGCAAGATAAGATGGAACTATGTTAGTTCTAGTGGGCGTGTATCTTAGCATATGTATATTCAGATTAAGGTCTTGATCCGCTTATGGGCGGTGGACGGGTCGCAGGCATGGATCTGGCCTGCGCTCCGTCCATTTGACATCAGCTTCGACCAACATTCATTTACTAGAGAGAGGGTACATTGGCTTTGTTCGGACCCTGAACATTATTTTGTGATTTGTTTGCTTGAAAGCACCGGAATGCTACTTTGCGGCGCCCCCATGTTAGGACAAGATTCAAGATTCAAAGTTTATTGTGATAGAGGCCACCGGCCCTAGCACACACATGTATCATCAATTACAGAAATTTGGCTAGTGTGTGCGCAATACATGTATATACACAAGTAACATTTTTATACAGCAAACACCACATCATCAAAAGTAATTTGTCTGAAATAATAAGGTTGGTGCAGCGTATTTGAACCAATGTCCAATTTATGAAATGAGATCAAGAAGCACGTATCTTACGCGCTACACTTACCTAGCATCTAAGATAAATGAATAAGGGATACCAAGTTTCATTCGAGTCCCGAAGATTTATTATTTACAGACTACTTAACTACAATTGACGTTCAAGTACAATTTGCTAGTTTTTGTGTGCGAAATTCATCACAGTGTACTGCAATCTTTGTGTTACGTGTGTTACTGGAGCGTTTTGTGAATATTTGACAATGAGCACATTTGTAACAAGAGTTGACTACTGTGAAACATTTGTTGGCTTTGTGAATAATTGACAATGAGTATTTGTGAAATTAGTTTGTGTGAGCAGTTTGTATTGGTTTTTAAAAAGACATTATTTTATGAGGGTTCACGCCCAATTTTATGCCAATATTAGGGAAAGAATAATCAAAGCAGTGAAATCGTTGAAATATCAGCATCATGTTTAGAAAGTTGGACAGAGGTTTATCAGGGGACTATTTCTGTCTGGTATCATTCAAATCTGACCCCTGGGTTTGGAGAAGATTTCTTAAGATTTTTCTTTTTGTTGCCATAGCAACCAAATTTCTTCATGGGTCCGGATTATTTTAGTAATTCTGATAGAGCTTAATACCAAGATCATTTAGCTGAAGTTTGGTTACATTCTATTATGTGGTTTCAGAGGAGATGTCGTTTAAAGAAATTGCCGACGAACGGGCGGACAGCCAGACGGATGGACGGACTGACCCCTTAGTAACATGACAGATAATTGGGATGTAACAAGAAAATAAAAATATATTTCCCCGCATGACAACTGCGACACATTTCATGCCACAGTTTGCCATACACTTGCACAGAAAAAAGAAGTATGCAATGTAAACGGAAAGGTTACTGGCCGTTACAGTAGAACCTGTCTTAAGCGATAAATTTATTGAACACAGGGTCCATGCTTATAAAACGTTTAGTTGAGTCTGAGTTCGTTCTCAAGTTTTTGATTGGTCATATTTGAGCCTTTGACTCAAATCTGACCAATCAAAAGCTTGAGAACTCAAATCTGACCAATCAAAAGCTTGAGAACGAAACTCAGACTCAACTAAAAGCTTTATAAGCATGGACCCAGGAGTCTTGAGAAGAAACAGGTGGTTACTTAATGCAGGGTAAAAGTAATGCAGAGAGCTCCTATATGAGATTTCTGCATTACTTTTGACCTGCATTAAGCTACCAACTGTCTGATAAGTCCATAGTTTCATAGTTACATCTCTTATTTAGGGTCGCTTAAGACAGGTTCTGCTGTAATTACAAAATGTATATTTTTTCTGGAAATATCTGCAACCGAAAGATTTGAAAAACAGTATCACTTTTCATTAAAACTGATTTCAGAGTTACACAGACAATACAACAGAGCAATACTGAAAACTGGATCAGACTAGTGCCGTATTTCACATCACAATGGGCGTCTTTTGTCGATTATCTCCCCAAATTCAATTTATAGGTGGCGCTCGCACCGAGTAGGTCGCACATCCGGATATCTTTTGGTTTTATCGATCGCCATTGTATACATGTGGTTACTAAAATTATCCAATATAAGATTGATCAACAAAATGTTTAAATCATGTAGATGAAATGAAAACTTCTTAAATTTTGAACATAAAGACAGTTCTTGCAACCATTTTGCACAGAGAGAATGGAGAGAGGTGACTTTCAGGACCGTACATTACATTTCCCCTGTCATAATGTAAAATTTGACTTCAGTGATATTGTGTTGCCCTTGTTTGTATAGTTTTGACTTTAATATACATAACTTCCCATAGCACATGGCTTCGATCCCTCGGCCAATCAGACGCCTAAAAGTGTCGACTATATGGTTTAGTTCGACGCTTTTTCAAAAACCCATGTTCATTTAGTCAATGGTTCCTGTCGACCAATCGTCATATTTCATTTTTGACGTCACACTCTACGCTCTCATGTGATATTTTAATGCACAATCATATTCCTTCATCAGTTTACTGAAACTGTTGCCCCAGTCATGAAGTAGACTTCGTATTCAATACATTGTACAAAGTGGTATTTCTAATATGCTTATTTGTTTTGTATGTATTTCGTGTTTGTATTGTTTGTGTTTGCTCTTCTGTAAAGGAGGAAATAAAGGTATCTATTTTTGTCGCATGAAATGTAATCACTCACGTGGCCCAAGCGAAATTTATTTATGTATTGTATACTTTATTTGTTTTGTGTGGCAAAGCTGAACTGAATCCAATCCATTCATTTTAGCGTATGGGACTGGTTTACACACATGCTACTTTTTAAATGAATTTTTATGACTTTATTCTTTTAGATAGTTGAAAATGGATTTTACAATTTCTGAAACAGACAATGTGAAAAAGTGCATTATCTACGACCAATTTTATACTGTATATATACACTGTGACAATTTAAAATCTCATTTTCACCTCCCTGTGGTTAGCTAGGGGCAACAATATTAGCATTTGACAGTTTTAACATTGGCTAACGGAAAACTTGTGCTCAAATTAAACCTTTTTGTACGCAAACGAAGGAACAAGACTCCGCAAATGATATGCTGGTGTGCGCAAATGCAAATCTCCGGTTTCGGCCATTGCTTAAAGCGTAGTACAGCAGGTTTCAAACTGCTCATTTGCACAAAAAATGCACTAGTGCATTTCAACGATTTACGGCACTCTGTTTCGGCACTCCCACGCGGCAGATTATGTGATAAAATATTTTATCTCATTGAACGACCTGTGTATATCGTTCTATGAAGAGTCAACTCAGTAACTGGAAGAAGAAGAACTTTTTATTAAGTTCAAAGCAGACATCGATTTTACAATGGGATATATATCACCCATTAACTCACCGAACAACTCCTTGCTAGGTCTAACTCGAATGTTTGTCGTTTCTTTTCACCTAGATACAAGCGTCAATATAGTACATGTACACAATTTCTAATCTGAACGTTTAACAGTTAGGCATTCGTAACTAGTCGTCTTATTCCGCCAGGGTTCGGAATTTCGTTAAAAGTAGCTGAGGTGTTTCTAGTGACAGGACACCCATTGCACTAGTACATAATTATAGCATAATTAATAATTTAACACTTTCCTTCCAATAAACACCTTTCTCACGCATTTGCAAACAGAGTAGATCCAGACCAGATGGCTCCTGTAGGAGCTGTCTGATCAGGGTATGTTCTATTTGCTTATGGAATTACAGTGAACCCTCATTATACCGGCATTCGTTACAATGGCACCCTCGTTATACCGACAGTAGGAATCGAAACAAAATTACCGTTGATTTTTTTAAACAACCACTGAATAAATTGGTGTAATGCCAATAGCACATGTAATTGCTTAATGCAGAACACGAGAAGTGCAAAAAGCTCCCCCTTGGGGAGCCTTTTGCACTTATTGTGTTCTGCATTAAGCGATCACCAGTTGGTACTAGTTTAAAACTGGACATATGGTTCCTTTCATATCTAAACTCGTTATAACGGCAACCTCGTTATACCAGCACAATGTTTGGAAACAAACACCTCCGTTGTAATGAGGGTTCACTGTATAATAGACCTGACTCTACAGGCTCTAAAAATACTTAACCCTTCGCTTGCTGAATTTTAAAATACATTTCTTCTTCTTTACCCATGCCCTGTTGCATAATTACACATATCTTCACTGTGTACAGGTATTTCGCTGTGCAATCTCTGCTGTGGAGTGCACTGGTTGCACAATCAACTTGTAAATAGTGCAGACCCTGATGAGACAGCTCCTGCAGGAGCTGTCTCATCTGGGTCTTCACTATTTACAGGTACGTATATTGACGTGAATAGCAAGCGAATGGTTAAAATTCCTGTATGCATGCACTACCTACTGCAAAAGACTGAGGTTATAAATATTCATGATGTCATTATTTCTTTCATGAATATTGAACAGGGACATGGTTAACCGTCTACTCGATAGACACGCCCCTTTCTATGATTATGCAAACAGAGTAGACCCAGATCAGATCAGAAGCGAGTAATCTTTTTGTACAAACTGATATTAAACGAGACTTTGAAACTGTTATTAAAGACATTCCCTTGGCCGGCTTGGGTCTTTACAGCTAACCTGTGAAAAAGCATGCGGCACATGGTAAGAGCTATAGCAGTCTGCCTGTCAAGAACCACTGGAGCGTTCCATGTGAGGCCCGTCTCTTACATTTGTCTCTTTGTTTGTTAGTGGTAGGCTTCTTAAGGGTTGAACTTCTATTGGGTTCTGACCAACAATGGTCTTTTGAGTGTGTTCCCCTTGACTAATTGTATGTCAGGGCCTCTCTAGACAGAATGAGACGGCTTGCCATATTTTGCACACTTGTATCATGCTTTTACTGTTACTTTCACGCCTATTGAGAACAATGGGGGAATCATTGAATGGACCTGGGTAATGTCTTTAAGTGAGCCTTGGCGATATTAATAACATTTTCCAATACGACTTTAATAGAAAATAGAATATTTTATTTTGACATAAACGGATATAGTTTCTAGTCATACAAATATAATGATAACTAAACAGGTATCACATGACTAAGGTTGCTATTAAATATGCAAACCTGGCATAAATGAATATGCACATTAATTATTAAGAGCTTGAATTGCTAATGTGAGAACATCACAGTTCATTGCTATTCCAGTTTATATTACGCAACATAAATGCTTCATACAGAAATCTAGATAACTTTTTTTTTCAAGGAGTTGCGTGCATTTCATCAATTCAGTACATTTAATAAAACACTCGGGTGTCTATAGTTATACGAATTGATATAGGTTTTACGTATTTCTCTCTATACTGGACAAATATGTAAGAAATCGTATTCATTTATAATATCTGAACATTGACAAAAGGTGCAACGCCGAATGTTTGGATTCTCTCTGTTTTGAGTAGATCTACCAGTAACTATTCTCAAACTATTGAACCTTCATGCAGTGAAAGTTGCTCTTAGTTTTTTAGGAAAGATGTTTAGATATTTTTCCAATTCAGAATTCAACTTATAATTCTTATATAATTGAAGAGAGCTGCTGTTTTCTATATCGTTTTTCCATTGTTGGATAACACGTCAATAACTCTTGATTTAAAAAATTTATGAAATTGGTTTAAGCGAACGGGTTATGCCATACATATGCAAATCCATAATATTCAAGCAGCTGTTTGGTGTTTCTTGCCCAGTTTACAATACCACTTTCACAATCATGTAAAAGCAAATTATACAATGTTTGATTATAATATTTTCCGTAAGCTGACAATGTTACACCGATATTTAACAATTTGTACAAATCTTGACACATAAAGACCAAGTTCTCTATACACCCATTAGTGGAGAAGCCTTGCGAACTGGTAAATACAGTTGAACTTCGATATCTCGAACACGGATAACTCGAACTTCGGATAACTCGAACTAAAAGTTCGGTCCTTCCAAAATCTTACAATACAGAATTTCTCTAAAATGTATCACTACGCATATCTAGAAACACATTTCACAGCTTAATGCAGGTCTACAGTAATGCTGAAAGCTCCTGCAGGAGCTTTCAGCATTACTGTAGACCTGCATTAGGATGTGAACGTGAGAAATTGTCCAGATTACAAACTTCTGTTATCTCGAACTAATTCATACAGTCCATTGAAGTTCGAGATATCGAAGTTCAACTGTATATATAAATACGGATTTACAAAATTTGAGATGCACACGTTCAATTGCCTTTGATCTGCCTAAAACCCCGTACTTCACACGAATAGCTGAGAATAGAACTCACAAATGCATCGGAAAGTTGACGTAAAACCTTAGTGGTTACAGCATAATAATTACTAATAAATAAAAGAGCATTAAATGGTTTTAAGCTCTTATCTATCAAAGTTTGCTGATTAAAAAACGAAAGTACCTGTATAGTTGAATACAGTGCCTAGATAGTTAAAATCATTCACCGTTTCTAACTCAATATATACTATGAGTTTGTACAAATGACTACGAACATCATATTCTTTTTATCACATAACTTATTTCAACTAAAAATGGGGGGGGGGGGGGTGAGGGGTGTGTAGATTTACAAAGTAAAACGGTGCGTATAGAATGTCTTTATTTCAATACACAGTTGGTATAAACAAAATTAAGTGCTACCTTTTTTACTTAACGCTTAGCCAGCTAAACAATATATTTCTGGATGGAAAATGTCTTCAGATTTCATTGCATATAAACAAAGTACAGTAGAACCCATCTAATGCGACCACTTAATGAATAAACATGGGTGTCTTTATAAGCAGGTGGTGGCTTAATGCAGGGCAAAAGTAATGCAGAAAGCTCCTCTAGGAGCTTTCTGCATTACTTTTGTCCTGCATTAAGCCACCACCTGCATATAGCACCTAGAATTATAAATCTTTTAGGTGGTCGCATTAGCGGGGTTTTACTGTACAAAGTAGTTCGAATCCTGAAGAAACGCCGTATCACTCGACGTCTCATGTAGATCCAGATTACGTAGAAACGTCATCACGAATTCGTCCGCTGCAGTCTAGAAGTTATTTACAACTAAACATTTTAAATGAAACACTTCTAATTATGTATTTTATACAAATCCATTTTTGTTTTCATTTTGTAGGATGTGTTTTACAAGATTTTCGTGGCCAGTGAGACTCCCGGGACAACATTTACTCTTTGCACGCTAATTAATTTCTCGTCTGCAACAATTGTCGTCTTCTTCTATTCTTAAAATAAACTTTCTCTCATTTCTTTTTCAAATATATGGTTGAGATGATAAACAGTTTGGATCCTGATGAGACGCCGCATTATGCGTCGTCTCATCTGGATCCAAACTGTTTGCATAGGTAATCACAGTTTCGCCGCTAGCGTACAAAATACAGAATAAAATACAGATCTTGATCAGAGTATTCATTCAGAAACTAACTGATCTTGATCTACACTGTTTGCTTGTGTTCTCTTTTTAACCCTTTCGGCGCCAAATTTCTAATTGTCGTCTGCAATCAATTTTTGCTAAATCGTTCGGTAAAATAAGGAAATAAGATAAATAAATGCAAACTTCAAAGGAATAAAGCACAGGTATAGAAATAGAGTTTGAGACAAATAGTGAAGTCCCTGATCAGGCGCCGCCTTGAAAAGGCGGCGTCTGATCTGGGACTGCACTATTTGTCGTGGTGCATTTTTGCGACTTCGGCGGTAAAAGGGTTAAAGACACTAGGTATACACACGTTAAAGTCGTAGTGTATAATCGATTAGAAAACTGCAATCTAAGTACAGCAGCACCTCTCTAATGCGACCACTTAATGAATAAACATGTGTCTTTATAAACAGGTGGTTGCTTAATGCAGGAACAAACTTAATGCAGAAAGCTACTCTAGAAGCTTTCTGCATTACTTTTGTCCTGCATTAAGCTACCACCTGCATCTTGCACATAGAATTATACCTCTTTTAGGTGGTCGCATTCGCGAGGTTTTACAGTACAAATGTACTACAGTATAACCTCTCTTAACCGGAATTCTAGTAGATAAGAATTTAGATACTTTTAGGCAGGTGGCTGCTTAATGCAGAGTGAAAGTCATGCAGAAAGCTCCTAGAGGAGCTTTATGCATGACTTTCACCCTGCATTAAGCTGCCACCTGTCTCCATGACCGATATTCATACTAAATTTAACGGCCGGTTAAGAGAGGGTTTACTGTATTCATCTAAAATAAATGACATCAAGAATATTAACCCTTTACCCCATGAATATTCGGACCAGAAATAACGATATCATGAATATTAATTAACTGAACCTTTATGATGGTACTATGACCAATTTTCTTTATTACAACAGCAGCTGTAGAATCAGATCTATATTACAGCATAAGCAAACAGAGCAGATCTGATCAGATGGTTCCAATAGGAGCCGTCTGATCTTGGTCTACTCTGTTTGCAATGGCATAGACATGCGTATTTATGGAATAAAGGTTAATTAGCATGACAGAAACTGTATAAAAAGAGTTATATCATTCCATAAATAATAGAGCAGACCCTGATCAGATGGCTCCTATAGGAACGGTCTAATCTGGGTCTACTCTGTTTTCAAATACGTCTCTATAGGGTAATTACAGAGCTCCAGATAAGATGCGTAAATTGAAATATATTCAAGTATAACTTCTTTATTTCTCCACTAAAACCTATATTGTGACCACTCTTTAGAATCGTCTCTTCGAGACGATTCTAAAGAGTGGTCACAACATAGGTTTTGGTGGAGAAATGACGATTTTAGTATTTGAGTACGCACCGTTATCTGTAGCTCTGGTAAAGGGTTAACGGACGTGAAGTACAGAGTGCTTAATTTTGGAATATTTAGCACTAATCTTCAAGAGTAAGTTCAGCAATGCAGAAACACATGTATATAAGTGTCATAATGTGTTACGTTACCATCATATATGTACACTAACACCAACAAATGCCACAGTTATCACACGTAATATGTAATGTTTAAACGTAGGTATACACTACATGTAACTGCAACAAAAGCCACGGTTATCACATGTAATGTGTAACGTTATAGCGCAGATAACCAGTAAAAACTCGATACTTCGAAATCTTACTAATGAAGAATTCAGGATTGTTTTGGCTGGTGACTGCTTAACCCATTCCCTGATATTGACGACTTTTGACGACTCTGTAAAAGTCACTTTGTGAAACCATTGTGAAAAATAGGGCATTTGCTCCTATAGGAGCAAATGCTCTATTTATCACAATGGTTTCAAACTACAAAATTCTAAAATTTTCCTTTTCTCTAGTTAATGCTCCTTTTCGGTAGATTTATTCAAAGAGGTTGTATCTAAAATAGCCTATGACGTAATGGGTTAATGCAGGGTGAAAGACATGCTGAACGTTCCTAGAGGAGCTGTCTACATGACTTTCGCCCTGCATTAAACAGCCGCATATCTTAAAGACCGATAATGATACCTGTTCTATTGTTTGAATAATCGAGGTTTTACTGTACACTAATTTCAACAAATGTCACAGTTATCACATGTAATGTGTAACGTTATAACGGTGATATGCACTAATTCCAGCAAATGTCACGGTTATCACACATAATGTGTAACGTTATAACGTAGATATACACTTACATCAACAAATGTCACAGTTATCACACATAATGTGTAACGTTAAAACATAAACATACGCTACATGTAATTTCAACACATGTCTCAGTTATCACACATAAAGTGTAACGTTATAACATAGATATACACTATATGTAATTTCAACAAATGTCACAGTTATCACACATAATGTGTAACGTTATAACGTACAGATACACGCTCCATGTAATTTCAACAAATGTCACAGTGCGTAACGTTTCAATTGTATATATACACTCATATTAACAAAGGTCACAGTTTTCACAAAATTCAGCAATAAAAACAAAAACAAAGTATGACGACACCCCTATACAGCAAGCACTAAACTTTCGGAGTGTTTACCCTATTATTGAATATTCGTGTAAGAAATAATGACACCATGCCTATCAACCCCTTGCCTGTTTGATATTCATGCAAAATTAATGACACTATGCATATCGATTAGATTATTTTTTTATAATGGTAAACGAGCATATGATATTCTAGCCCTAATAGCAACTGTAGAGTCATATCTATATTATTTCATAAGCAAACAGCAAACCCTGATCAGGTGGCTTCGATTTGGGCCTTCTCTGCTTGCAAATGCGTGAAAATACGTTTATATGAAAGAAAACGGTTAATTAGTAAAACACAGAAATGTTTGGCTATCGAAGAAACTGTTGAATCGTAAGCAAACATAACGGTTCCTACAGTAGCCATGCTCTGGGTCTACTCTGTTTACAAATATCTTAAAAGCCGTAGTACATATATGCAGCATGTCTATAGGAGTTTTCCGGTCTTACTTTCGTCCTGTATTCTTTTAATGACACTCATGTTTATTCGTTTAGTGATCGCTTTAGAGAAGTTCTACTACAAATTTATTGTACATGTATTTACATTAAAATAAAACAGTTATGCAGTTTCAACAAAATCAGTCATTGCGTATTTAACAGTGAAGCAAATGCTTGTCACATCTAGTATAACAGCTTAACAAATAAATTGATCAAGTATGTACAAATATAGAAACATTTTGGATACAAAACTGTTACATAAAATAAAACACAATCATTCATTCACCAAGATCAACAGATAAATGTGTGTACTCAAATACTAAAATCGCCATTTCTCCACCAAACCCTATGTTGTGACCACTCTTTAGAATCGTCGCTTCGAGACGATTTTAAAGAGTGGTCACAACATAGGGTTTGGTGGAGAAATAAAAAAGTTATTCTTGAAATTGTTTTGATATACACATCTTATCTTGAGCTCTGTTCATGTCTTACAGACGATTCTAAAGAGTGATAATAACATAGGGTTTGGTAGCCAAATTTAATTTACGCATCTTATCTAGACCTCTGGACTCATCATCGCTTAACTATGGCCATTAATAAAAACTGGGTTTTTTTGCTGTTATTCTTTCCACACTTTTAGAGGTGGGTAGGCGGGGTTTAGCTGTTACCCTATCCACACTTTAGAGTTGGGTAGGCGGGGTTTTGTTGAAGGCTAATACTACCTGTACAACATGAATATTTAGAAAGAAATAATGACTGTATGAATATTAATTAGTTTTTTTTATTATGTAGAGCATGTCTTACGTGGCCATCCAAAATAGGTCTAAGTATGGGTCTGTAATGCAGGTGGTAGCTTAATGCAGGTCAAAAGTAATACAGAAAGCTCCAATGGAGTTTCCTGCATTACCTTTGCCCTGCATTAAGTATTTAACTTTTTAAGAGCTGTTCATAAAGAGTTGGTCACGTCACTACAAGTATACATATGAAAGGATGACACGTATGACCAAGTACACTGTAACCATTAAATATATGTGCAACTTATTTTAACCCTTTACTCCATAAATACGCCTTTGCAAACAGAGTAGACCCAGATCAGACGGCTCCTATAGGAACCGTCTGATCAGGGTCTGTTCTGTTTGCTTATGAAATGATATAGATCTGATTTTCTAGTTTCTGCAACGGCAAACATTTTCCGTGTCATTGTGCTACCATAACAAATTAATCTGTTTGATATGCATGGCAACATTACTTCTTACATTAATATTCATGGAGAAAGGGTTAACCCTTTCGGCGCCAAATTTCTAATTGTCGTCTGCAATCCAAGTTTTTTTTAAAAAAAAATAAATAATTCAGTAAAACAAGGAAATGAGCTAAATAAATGCAAATTTTAAAGGAATAAAGCACATACATAGAAATAGAGATTGAGACAAATAGTGAAGTCCCTGATCAGACGAAAATGCGGCGTCTGATCTGGGACTGCACTATTTGTCGTAGTGCATTTATGCAACTGTGGCGGTGAAAGGGTTAAGCATTCATTGTTGTTGTCACATCGTCTTTGAAGCATTAGTAGAAAATCAAAACAACAAACCACATATCTCAAATGACCGTGTCATTTAACCCTTTCCCTGATATAAAAGTGTTTTCACTCATCTGCAAACAGAGTAGACCCAGATCAGACGGCTCCTATAGGAGCCGTCTGATCAGGGTCTGCTCTGTTTGCTAATGGAATTTGATACTTGCTATACTTTCTAAAATGGCTACACTGTTCCACCTTCCATATTTCATTATAACTAATTTATCCATGAATATTCAGTAGGTGTTGAAATTTGTAATAAACATTGTACAGAGAAAGGGTTAACAATAATCGTCATACAGTCGCCCTTTTCACGCCCTTTGTGACTCTTTCAGGTACCGGACCTATATTGACACAGTAATTTCCAATTCAAATATTTACTAAGCCCGCATTGAACAAGAGTACTGTAGAACCGGTCTTAAGCGGCCAACAACACGAGGGCTAATTATGGGTATGTAGCGGATGGTAGCTTAACGCAGGTAACAAATAATGCAGAAAGCTTCCATATGAGCTTTCTGCATCATTTTTGCCCTGCATTAAGCTTCTAATGTACATGTGTGATGTATTCAAATACACAGAGAGCAAAACTCCCAATGTAAGCAATCACAAAGCTTTACAACGAACTTCATCAATATTCATGATCAGATTTTTTTATGATGGCATATGAACAAGAAAATGTTTGGCCGGGGTAAAACCTTAAGTATCTAGTCTAGATTATGTCATAAGCAAACCTAGCAGACCTTGATCAGACAGTTCCTACAGGGACACTCCGATCTGGTTCTACACTGCTTGCAAAGGCTTTAAAAAGCGTTTCTTTGCGACAAAGGACTATTAACCATTTACTCTATAAATACGCCTTTATACGCCCCTTCAAACAGAGAAGACCCAGGTAATACGGCTACTATAGGAGCCGTCTGATGAGGGCGTGCATTGTTTGTTTATAATATGATATAGATATGATTCTGCAGTTTCCGCCATGGTTAAAACTTTCTGTAGGAGCTCTCAGCATTACTTTCGACGTGCATTTAACCCACTTGCTCCCAGTGGATTCTTCCATGTTTATATATTGGATTAGTCCATTTTTTATCTAAGGGGTACCTGGTCTAAATTTTCAATTTCGTTTTGTTTTATATTGGAATTCCTATCAGCAAACAGTGTAGACTCTGATCAGACGCCGCATTATGCGGCGTCTGATCAGAGTCTACACTGTTTGCCTACGTCCCATATATGGGATCGTGGGAGCAATTGGATTAAGCTGACACATGTGTTTCTAGATATGCATAGTGATACATTTTAGAACAATTCTGTATTGTACATTTTGGAGGAAACTAACTTTTACTTCGAGTTATCCTGAAGTTCGAGTTATCCGAATTCGAAATATCGAAGTTCAAATGTATTTGAAAACAACCGAAGTTTAGACGAGATGTACAGACACTATGTTCTCCTGAAGCAAGATCCAATATGTGTTTGATAGTCAGTAATTTCGACGACGAGGTTTGAGCGAATACAAAGTGAGTCAAGTGGGTATAATTTGACTCGTACCGGCGAGTATAATCTAAACAGTACCCGTTTACTCGTACCAGCGGGTATAATTTGGACAGTGTCCGCTGGCTCGTACTGCGTTTATAATCATGAACAGGGTGTCTATTGACTCGGGTATAAATTTGACAAAGTGTCCACGGACTCGTACTAGCTGGTATAAATGGAACAGAGTGTTCATTGATTTGTATTAGCTGGTTCACTTTGAACAGAGTGTCGTACTAGCGGGTATAATTTGAACAGTGTGTCCACTGACTCGTACAAATGAGTATAAATCGAACAGTGTCCGTTGACTCGTACCAACGGATATATTTTGAACAGTGTCCAGTGACTTGTACTTGCAGCTATAGTATGAACAGTGTCCAGTGACTTGTACTTGCAGGTATAATTTGAATAGTGTCCAGTGGCTTGTACAAGCTGGTATAGTATGAACAGTGTCCAGTGACTTGTACTTGCAGCTATAGTATGAACAATGTCCAGTGACTTGTACTAGCTGGTATAGTATGAACAGTGTCCATTGACTTGTACTAGCAGGAATAGTATGAACAGTGTCCATTGACTTGTACTAGCTGGTATAGTTCGAACAGTGTCCATTGACTTGTACTAGCTGGTATAGTATGAACAGTGTCCAGTGACTTGTACTAGCTGGTATACTATGCAATGTTGTTCGTGTTCTGTATATTTACTTTATGAATATTCATGTCAGACATGATGACCTTATGAATATTAGATAGATGAAATTATTTTATGGAATGTCAACACAGGAAAATTTAGCCATGGCAGTAACTACGTATATTAGAATGGTTGCCTAGGAAACAGATATATCACCATCAGTGCATTCTAGAAGCAAACGGAGCAGACCCTGATCAGATGGCTCCTAGAAGAGCAGTCTGGTCTGTTTCTACGCTGTTTACAAAAACGTTAAAAGGCCTATTTTTGGAATACATGATTAAATTCGAATTTGGTTCGATTTAGACGACTTACGAGTTAGTCGGCGTTTCGTCTGGGTCCAAGTTGTAAAAAAGAAATCTAAGCGTGATAGCGATTAATAGTTGGCCAAGAACATTTTTGCAAGTATTGTGATGTTATATTTGTACAACACATTAAGCAATGATATTCCCACTCATTGCTATCTAATGCCACAATAGATACCGACACATCTAAACACAGTAGAACCTTTTAATGGCCACCACTCACTTAAAACACACCCAAATACAGTAGAACCTCTTTATACCGGTAAATCAGTAAATAAAAGTCAGTATTAGTGGGGGAACTTCAAATTCAGATGACCATTGAATGATACATCATTTACGTTTTTTCTGAAGTATAGTCCAGCGGAAAGTGCCCCTCGACATTTAAGGCCGACAATTAGCACACCCCTTCATAGGCTTCCTCTTTGAATAAATCACCGAAAAGCAGCATTTACTACAAAAAGGGAAACGTTTACATTTTTTGTAGTTTAGTAACCATAGTGATAAATAGAGCATTTGCTCCTACGGAGCAAATGCTCTATTTATCACAATTGTTTAAAAAATGACTTTTACAAAGGCGTCAAAAGGCATCGATATGAGGGAATGGGTTAACAGTCAGAGTGGTGGCCAAAGTTTCGTTGATAGTAATTTCAAATTATCTAACCATTCAGGTTTCTAGACAGACTTGCTTCAATGTCTATACAAAGACATGATCAGAGCGCCAGAAAATTCGGATCGTGACGAGACGCCGAGTAACTCGGCGTCTCAGCTAGATCCAAACTGTTTCGATAAGACTATCATGGACTCTTCCATAACATGTTAACCCATTACCTCATATGCTATTTTTAGATACAACCTCTTTGAATAAATCTACCGAAAAGGAGCATTAACTAGAGAAAAGGAAAATTCTATAGGAGCAAATGCTCTATTTATCACAATGGTTTCACAATGTGACTTTTACAGAGTCGTTAAAATCCGTCAATATTAGGGAATGGGTTAAGAGCTAGTTTCGTTTTGTGTGACCCCATTACAGAGGTTTAACTGTATCACATGTTCAGTCTATCATTATCTTGTTACTATCTCCGTTCGGAATGCCGTTTCCATTTCTATCCACATGGTCCATTTTGCTGATCTTTTCGATGTCATCCGAGTTGCCCTTCTCCTTCTTGTTGTCCTCATCATCTTTTCCTACAAAATATAATATTCATCACAATTAAGACTCTGCTTGTCTCCTGGTCATATGGTCTTGTACTAAGTTCTTATCTAGATTAATCTAACTCCATTCATACGTCACATTTCTACTTCTTTCTAAGCTTTTGCAAACAGGGTAGACCCATATCACACGGCTCTTGTGGTAGCCGTCTGATCAGGGTCCGTTATGTTTGCTTATGATATAATAGAGACACTATTTTACAGTTTCTGCCATGGCCAAAAATGCATATGTCCAATGTCCATGTATAATTATAACAATGAACCAAATGAATGTTCACAAATATTAATGGAGCAAAGGGTTAAACTTCCGTATTAAACTCGTCCAAAACAAAACATAAAAGCCATCCAATATTCATTGCGGAGAGGTCCTAGTAAAACCATTGACATTGACCTTCTATAGGAAACAGTGCTGATCCTGATCAGAGAGAAGCTTCAGGAATCATTTGTGATCAGGATCTACACTATTTGCGCATATCACGTGAATGGGATCAACGTTGGTGTTTATGGGTTAAGCTAAATTAACATTTTCCTTATTTTCTTTTTTTTTCTCCTTGAGGTTTACGGCACAGACACTAACAACGTCAAACCGCTCGATAAGTCTCTAATGACTTTTAAACTATAGCCAACATAACAGTGGAAAAACAATCTCGAGTTCTTATAAGATACTTAGCAGTCATAAATGTGACAACATTGCCGGTATAAGCCGTTAGCGCTGCGCCATGATCAGTCGTACCGGAGCTGGTTTTGCTCCGATGGCGCCGTTGACCCATTTCCTGATATTGACGCCCTTTGACGCCTCTGTAAACATCATTTCCGAAATCATACTGATAACTATGTAGCATTTGTTCCTATTAACCCTTTCCTCCATTTAAACGTGTTTTCGCGTATTTGCAAACGGAGTGGACCCATATCAGACGGCTCCTATAGGAGCAGGGAAAGGGTTAACTTGTGAAAAAGTCAATTTAGACGCATTCGTAAGTCGGTTATTTACCAAAGGGATAATAATACGTACATGTACATAAAGGTGTCCGGACATAAGCGACACCATTTGTCTTAGTGCCATAAAATACACCCCAGCTTTTAAGTACGTATTTGTTGTGTTAGAATCCTGTGTATAATTACAGCAACAGTGCATAGATAACCCTAGGTGAGGTCATAATCAATGTGTAGACAAGAATCGCTAAGCTAGAGACGAATCTTTGAATAACCTTGCAGACAGTTTGGATCCAAATTCGACAATAGCGTGCTAAAGTAGAATTAATGAAAAACGCACTATGCTAGATATATATTATGAAATATGTACTATTCTAGACCAATATAATGAAATATGTACTATTCTATATAAATATAATGAAAAATGTACTATTCTAGACCAATATAATGAAATATGTACTGTGTTAGATTAATATTGTGAATTATGTACTATGTTAGATTAATATTGTGAATTATGTACTATGTTAGATTAATATTGTGCATTATGTATTATTCTAGATCAATATAATGAAATGTGTACTATGCTAGGTCAATGTAATGAAAAATGTACTATGCTAGATCAATATAATGAAATATGTAGTATTCTAGACCAATATAATGAAATATGTAATGTGCTAGATTAATATTATGAATTATGTACTATTCTGGATCAATATAATGAAATATGTACTATTCTAGACCAATATAATGAAGTATGTACATGTACTATGCTAAATATAATGAATTATTTACTGTGATAAATTAATATAATGAACTATGTACTATGCTATCCGGACGAGATAATGAACCAAGTTCCAATGTATCAGTGCTGTACACTGGGCATCTAAAAGAACCAGAGAAACCCTGCCGATAATAAAAGTTGGGCATCGCGCCCGGGTTTCTCTGTATCCTCTCCCCTCTCTCTGGAGCGTCCAATAATCCCATAGTGAGCAGAAACGGACGTTGAATAAATAAAAACAAACAAACAAAACAAAATGTGTTACACAGGCAATGCTTGAAATTAATTGAAAATAATTGCTTACACAAAGTGCACAAGCCGCTTGTTATTAAACACAACTGGTAGCCCATTGGTATCATTTGCAAACAGTGTGGATTCAAATCAAAGACCCAGTAGCTCGGCATCTGATCTTAATCTATACCCCATAGATACTGATTTTGATACATTTGATTTATCCCTCCGCTCAAGAAAATAGTTCCATTTTATACACTCATGAATATGCACCAAAAGAAATGTTTCCTATATCCTACATGTAGCAGAGTGTAGCTTACAGTAGGCTGAAAGAAAATGAGAATGCTCCTAAAGGAGCCTGCTTTAACCCATTACTTCATTGGCTATCTTTAGATACAGCCTCTTTGAATAAATCTACCGAAAAGGAGCATTAACTAGAGAAAAGGAAAAGTTTAGAATTTTCTAGTTTGAAACCATTGTGATAAATAGAGCATTTGCTTCTATATGAGCAAATGCCCTATTTATCACAATGGTTTCACAAAGTCACTTCTACAGAGTCGTCAAAAGTCTTCAATATGAGGGAATGGGTTAATCAACTATCTGTATTCAATACTGACAACAGGTAATGGAGTAAGGGGTTAATGGGATTGTCATTCGCTACCACCTGTATATGTATAGTGAATGAAAATCACTGCCCGCAAAACATTGGCAATTGCTATCTCATAGTCTGCCATGCAAAATTCAGCGACGGACATTTTGCACCCCCGTGCAAAAATGATGAGGGACATTTTGTCCACCCTTGCATAAAACAAGGAAGGCATTTTGTCTACCATTGCAAAAATATGAGGAACATTTTGTCCACCCTGGCGAAATTGAGTGAGGGATATTTTGTGGGATGGACATTTTTTCCGTACATGTATACCATAAAATATCAAGATAAATTGTCATTTGTATTTAAATTGTGTCTTCAAATACGAACTGTTATGATTGATGTCTGGGAACAGACAATGCCTGTAATGAGAAATCATCTGTCAATTAAATGCAGATGTTACCAGAAAATGAAGATATGAATTACTGATTATGACTGGGAAGGGCTCTTATGAGGTGCACCAGGGACTGAACCCGGCCGGTCACTTTATCCTGACACCGACGAACCAGTCGTAATGCTAACCCGAAATCCTGAGCACCAAGGAGGGAAGCCATTACTACCAATTTTTTAAGTCTTTGGTTTGACCCGGCCGGGGATCGAACCCACAACCTCCCGCACTGCAAGCGGACGCTCTACCACTGAGCCACGCAGCCGGCCAATGAACACATATTTTAATAATATCATAAAACTTGGTACTTGTTATGCTCAATCATTATTATGAAGATTGTCAATTTGAACTTATATCGAAAAATGGCCCTGTGATACAAAATAAACATTTTGTCCACCCTGGCGAAATTGAGTGAGGGATATTTTGTGCGATGGACATTTTGTCCGTACATGTATACCATAAAATATCAAGATAAATTGTCATTTGAATTTAAATTGCGTCTTCAAATACGAACTGTTATGATTGATGATTGGGAACAGACAATGCCTGTAATGAGAAATCATCTGTCAATTAAAAATGCAGATGTTACCAGAAAATGAAGATATGTTTTACATATTTAGTTGTCAGTGATGCCACTTATCCATCCATGGAAGACATGTACAGAATACAACCAGGGTGTCATGTAGTTTAGATCCTGATGAGATGCCGAGTTGCTCGGCGTCTGATTTGGATCCAAACTGTTTGTATAGATAATCACTCATCAATCCGCAACAGGTTGTAACTTTACAACTATCGTGTAAAATACACATGTCTACGTAGACGGATGGTAAGGGACGGCTTTCAAACTGGTTAAATTACTACGCTGACTACAGATGAACATCAATATTCTCGACCATACAAATAACAAAGCTTCGAATCATCCGATTTCTAATTTCAACAATTTCTTTCAGCATTACCTTTGACATGCATTAAGCTGTCACATGTGTTTCTAGATATGCGTAGTGATACATTTTAAAACAATTCTCTATTGCAATTGTTTGAAGGACTGAAGTTTTACTTCGAGTTATCCCGACGTTCGAGCTATCCGAGTTTGATATCGAAGTTCAATTGTACATGTTATGTTCAAACATAAAGCGGTTCCGTGGCGTGTAACCATTTACTCTTCGCATGTTATATAGTAAAGGTAAAATATCAAAGAGCAATATCGGCCAATAACCATTTACCGCCACGCCAGTGATTGTCATTGTTTGAGACAGACATGAATTGTAGGAAAGTAGTGTTGACAAGATATTTCCTGTTGGCTCTAGGACTTCTCATTGTATGGTTACATCAAAAACATGGAGGTAAGAGATACACAGTTCGGTCGGTAAAACGGTGTAGACTCGGATCAGTCAAACTTGTAAGCAGGGTCTGAACCACAGTTGACTCATGGGCATTTCAATATATTGTTTGCGGTCGATGGGACACAATGCACAAATTGACCAGCTTCCGAGATTTTAAAAGTGTTTGTTTGAATCTGGGATCATTTTCCTGCATCTGATTGGTAAGATTCCGAGTTGCGTAGAATCTGACCAATCAGATACTTGAGAATAAACCCAGACTCGGACTCAGAAGTTAGTTTTATAACCATGGATATAGGCCCCGAGGTTATAAAAGTTTTTGCTTGAGTCTTATTTCATTCTAGGCATCTGACTGTTCAGATTTTGAGCTTGCTCAAACTCTTATTAATAAGGTACTTGAAAATGAACTAAGCTCCAGTAGTTTTATAACATCGGACACTTTAAACACCATCTCCGCAATCTTACCTTGTTTCATGTGGCATTACAAAATGGCAACTAATAAATATTCACCGAGTTAAGAATCAATTAGGACACTTGGACAAAGAGCCTCCTTAATAACTGCGGGGCTAAATTTCTAATTGTCGTCTGCAAACCAATTTTGTTAAATAATTCGGTAAAATAAGAAACTAAATGCAAATTTCAAAAGAATAAAGCACATGTATATAAATAAAGTTTGATACAAAACGAGAAGTCCATGATCAGACGCCGCCGCTGTGGTGCAATTTGGCGACATCGGCGATGAAAGAATGACGTACATGTCTTTATCTCATTAGCTATTTTAGACCCGTTAGCTACCTCATATGCTATTTTTAGACCCAATCTCTTTGAATAAATCTGTTGAAAAGGAGCGTTTACTAAATAAAAAGAAAAATATAATTGTTTAGTTTTGAAACTATTGTGATAAAGAGAGCATTTGCTCCTATGGAACAAATGCTCTATTTATCACGAAGGTTTCAAAAATGACATTTACATAGGCGTGCAAAGTGTCAACATGAGGAATGTCTTAAAGAGGAAGTCCGTACAATGAACACATATTTTAATAATATCATAAAACTTGGTACTTGTTATGCTCAATCATTATTATGAAGATTGTCAATTTGAACTTATATCGAAAAATGACCCGGTGATACAAAATAAACCGATTTCATCAATACTTATAATTTTTATTCATCAACAAAGTATTATCGTTCTTTTTTCGTCCAAATTTTCCGCGTTTTGCCGATAACCACCCGATCCTTCATTTGTTTACCAGCTTTTCTCGGAAGTGGTCGGAGAGAATGTCCGTGAAGTTGGCTACTTGTTCCTTGTTCCCTGTTCGACATTCAATGGATTGTGAATGTTCAATAGCAAACAAGTAGCTAACTTCACACCCCGTTACTTATTCGACTGTTTTCGTTTTTGTGAATAACGAACCGGGAATAAGTAGCTACCTTCACACCCAGTTACTTATTCGATTATATTCGTTATTCTGAATAACGAACCGGGAATAAGTAGCTAACTTCACATCCCGTTACTTATTCAATTATTTTCGTTATTTTGAATAACGAACCGGGAATAAGTAGCTAACTTCACATCCAGTTACTTATTCGATTATTTTCGTTTTTGTGAATAACGAACCGGGAATAAGTAGCTAACTTCACATCCCGTTACTTATTCGATTATTTTCGTTTTTGTGAATAACGAACCGGGAATAAGTAGCTAACTTCACATCCCGTTACTTATTCGATTATTTTCATTATTCTGAATAACGAACCGGGAATAAGTAGCTAACTTCACATCCCGTTACTTATTCGATTATTTTCATTATTCTGAATAACGAACCGGGAATAAGTAGCTAACTTCACATCCCGTTACTTATTCAATTATTTTCATTATTTTGAATAAGGAACCGGGAATAAGTAGCTAACTTTACATCCAGTTACTTATTCGATTATTTTCGTTTTTGTGAATAACGAACCGGGAATAGGTAGCTAACTTCACATCCCGTTACTTATTCGACTATTTTCGTTATTCTGAATAACGAACCGGGAATAAGTAGCTAACTTCACATCCCGTTACTTATTCGATTATTTTCGTTGTTCTGAATAACGAACCGGGAATAAGTAGCTAACTTCACATCCCGTTACTTATTCGATATTTTCGTTTTTGTGAATAAGGAACCGGGAATAAGTAGCTAACTTCACATCCCGTTACTTAATCGATTATTTTCGTTTTTGTGAATAAGGAACCGGGAATAAGTAGCTAACTTCACATCCCGTTACTTATTCGATTATTTTCATTATTCTGAATAACGAACCGGGAATAAATAGCTAACTTCACATCCCGTTACTTATTCAATTATTTTCATTATTTTGAATAAGGAACCGGGAATAAGTAGCTAACTTTACATCCCGTTACTTATTCGATATTTTCGTTTTTGTGAATAACGCACCGGGAATAGGTAGCTAACTTCACATCCCGTTACTTATTCGACTATTTTCGTTATTCTGAATAACGAACCGGGAATAAGTAGCTAACTTCACATCCCGTTACTTATTCGATTATTTTCGTTGTTCTGAATAACGAACCGGGAATAAGTAGCTAACTTCACACCCCGTTACTTATTCGATATTTTCGTTTTTGTGAATAACGAACCGGGAATAAGTAGCTAACTTCACATCCCGTTACTTATTCGATTATTTTCGTTGTTCTGAATAACGAACCGGGAATAAGTAGCTAACTTCACATCCAGTTACTTATTCGATTATTTTCATTATTCTGAATAACGAACCGGGAATAAGTAGCTAACTTCACATCCCGTTACTTATTCGATTATTTTCATTATTTTGAATAAGGAACCGGGAATAAGTAGCTAACTTCACATCCCGTTACTTATTCGACTATTTTCGTTATTCTGAATAACGAACCGGGAATAAGTAGCTAACTTCACATCCCGTTACTTATTCGATTATTTTCGTTGTTCTGAATAACGAACCGGGAATAAGTAGCTAACTTCACACCCCGTTACTTATTCGATATTTTCGTTTTTGTGAATAACGAACCGGGAATAAGTAGCTAACTTCACATCCCGTTACTTATTCGATTATTTTCGTTGTTCTGAATAACGAACCGGGAATAAGTAGCTAACTTCACATCCAGTTACTTATTCGATTATTTTCATTATTCTGAATAACGAACCGGGAATAAGTAGCTAACTTCACATCCCGTTACTTATTCAATTATTTTCATTATTTTGAATAAGGAACCGGGAATAAGTAGCTAACTTCACATCCCGTTACTTATTCGACTATTTTCGTTATTCTGAATAACGAACCGGGAATAAGTAGCTAACTTCACATCCCGTTACTTATTCGATTATTTTCGTTGTTCTGAATAACGAACCGGGAATAAGTAGCTAACTTCACATCCCGTTACTTATTCGATATTTTCGTTTTTGTGAATAACGAACCGGGAATAAGTAGCTAACTTCACATCCCGTTACTTATTCGATTATTTTCGTTATTGTGAATAACGAACCGGGAATTAGTAGCTAACTTCACATCCCGTTACTTATTCGATTATTTTCATTATTCTGAATAACGAACCGGGAATAAGTAGCTAACTTCACATCCCGTTACTTATTCGATTATTTTCATTATTTTGAATAACGAACCGGGAATAAGTAACTAACTTCACATCCAGTTACTTATTCGATTATTTTCGTTGTTCTGAATAACGAACCGGGAATAAGAAGCTAACTTCACATCCCGTTACTTATTCGGTTATTTTTGTTATTGTGAATAACGAACCGGGAATAAGTAGCTAACTTCACATCCAGTTACTTATTCGATATTTTCGTTTTTGTGAATAACGAACCGGGAATAAGAAGCTAACTTCACATCCCGTTACTTATTCGGTTATTTTTGTTATTGTGAATAACGAACCGGGAATAAGTAGCTAACTTCACATCCCGTTACTTATTCGATATTTTCGTTTTTGTGAATAACGAACCGGGAATAAGTAGCTAACTTCACATCCCGTTACTTATTCGATTATTTTCATTATTCTGAATAACGAACCGGGAATAAGTAGCTAACTTCACATCCCGTTACTTATTCGATTATTTTCATTATTTTGAATAACGAACCGGGAATAAGTAACTAACTTCACATCCAGTTAATTATTCGATTATTTTCGTTGTTCTGAATAACGAACCGGGAATAAGTAGCTAACTTCACATCCCGTTACTTATTCGATATTTTCGTTTTTGTGAATAGCGAACCGGGAATAAGTAGCTAACTTCACATCCCGTTACTTATTCGATTATTTTCGTTTTTGTGAATAACGAACCGGGAATAAGTAGCTAACTTCACATCCCGTTACTTATTCGACTATTTTCGTTATTCTGAATAACGAACCGGGAATAAGTAGCTAACTTCACATCCCGTTACTTATTCGATTATTTTCGTTGTTCTGAATAACGAACCGGGAATAAGTAGCTAACTTCACATCCCGTTACTTATTCGATATTTTCGTTTTTGTGAATAACGAACCGGGAATAAGAAGCTAACTTCACATCCCGTTACTTATTCGGTTATTTTTGTTATTGTGAATAACGAACCGGGAATAAGTAGCTAACTTCACATCCAGTTACTTATTCGATTATTTTCATTATTCTGAATAACGAACCGGGAATAAGTAGCTAACTTCACATCCCGTTACTTATTCGATTATTTTCATTATTTTGAATAACGAACCGGGAATAAGTAACTAACTTCACATCCCGTTACTTATTCGATTATTTTCGTTTTTGTGAATAACGAACCGGGAATAGGTAGCTAACTTCACATCCCGTTACTTATTCGACTATTTTCGTTATTCTGAATAACGAACCGGGAATAGGTAGCTAACTTCACATCCCGTTACTTATTCGATTATTTTCGTTGTTCTGAATAACGAACCGGGAATAAGTAGCTAACTTCACATCCCGTTACTTATTCGATATTTTCGTTTTTGTGAATAACGAACCGGGAATAAGTAGCTAACTTCACATCCCGTTACTTATTCGATTATTTTCGTTTTTGTGAATAACGAACCGGGAATAAGTAGCTAACTTCACATCCAGTTACTTATTCGATTATTTTCATTATTCTGAATAACGAACCGGGAATAAGTAGCTAACTTCACATCCCGTTACTTATTCAATTATTTTCATTATTTTGAATAAGGAACCGGGAATAAGTAGCTAACTTCACATCCCGTTACTTATTCGACTATTTTCGTTATTCTGAATAACGAACCGGGAATAAGTAGCTAACTTCACATCCCGTTACTTATTCGATTATTTTCGTTGTTCTGAATAACGAACCGGGAATAAGTAGCTAACTTCACACCCCGTTACTTATTCGATATTTTCGTTTTTGTGAATAACGAACCGGGAATAAGAAGCTAACTTCACATCCCGTTACTTATTCGGTTATTTTTGTTATTGTGAATAACGAACCGGGAATAAGTAGCTAACTTCACATCCAGTTACTTATTCGATTATTTTCATTATTCTGAATAACGAACCGGGAATAAGTAGCTAACTTCACATCCCGTTACTTATTCGATTATTTTCATTATTTTGAATAACGAACCGGGAATAAGTAACTAACTTCACATCCAGTTACTTATTCGATTATTTTCGTTTTTGTGAATAACGAACCGGGAATAGGTAGCTAACTTCACATCCCGTTACTTATTCGGTTATTTTTGTTTTTGTGAATAACGAACCGGGAATAAGTAGCTAACTTCACATCCAGTTACTTATTCGATTATTTTCATTATTCTGAATAACGAACCGGGAATAAGTAGCTAACTTCACATCCCGTTACTTATTCGATTATTTTCATTATTTTGAATAACGAACCGGGAATAAGTAACTAACTTCACATCCAGTTACTTATTCGATTATTTTCGTTTTTGTGAATAACGAACCGGGAATAGGTAGCTAACTTCACATCCCGTTACTTATTCGACTATTTTCGTTATTCTGAATAACGAACCGGGAATAGGTAGCTAACTTCACATCCCGTTACTTATTCGATTATTTTCGTTGTTCTGAATAACGAACCGGGAATAAGTAGCTAACTTCACATCCCGTTACTTATTCGATATTTTCGTTTTTGTGAATAACGAACCGGGAATAAGTAGCTAACTTCACATCCCGTTACTTATTCGATTATTTTCATTATTCTGAATAACGAACCGGGAATAAGTAGCTAACTTCACATCCCGTTACTTATTCGATTATTTTCATTATTTTGAATAACGAACCGGGAATAAGTAACTAACTTCACATCCAGTTAATTATTCGATTATTTTCGTTGTTCTGAATAACGAACCGGGAATAAGTAGCTAACTTCACATCCCGTTACTTATTCGATATTTTCGTTTTTGTGAATAGCGAACCGGGAATAAGTAGCTAACTTCACATCCCGTTACTTATTCGATTATTTTCGTTTTTGTGAATAACGAACCGGGAATAAGTAGCTAACTTCACATCCCGTTACTTATTCGACTATTTTCGTTATTCTGAATAACGAACCGGGAATAAGTAGCTAACTTCACATCCCGTTACTTATTCGATTATTTTCGTTGTTCTGAATAACGAACCGGGAATAAGTAGCTAACTTCACATCCCGTTACTTATTCGATATTTTCGTTTTTGTGAATAACGAACCGGGAATAAGAAGCTAACTTCACATCCCGTTACTTATTCGGTTATTTTTGTTATTGTGAATAACGAACCGGGAATAAGTAGCTAACTTCACATCCAGTTACTTATTCGATTATTTTCATTATTCTGAATAACGAACCGGGAATAAGTAGCTAACTTCACATCCCGTTACTTATTCGATTATTTTCATTATTTTGAATAACGAACCGGGAATAAGTAACTAACTTCACATCCCGTTACTTATTCGATTATTTTCGTTTTTGTGAATAACGAACCGGGAATAGGTAGCTAACTTCACATCCCGTTACTTATTCGACTATTTTCGTTATTCTGAATAACGAACCGGGAATAGGTAGCTAATTTCACATCCCGTTACTTATTCGATTATTTTCGTTGTTCTGAATAACGAACCGGGAATAAGTAGCTAACTTCACATCCCGTTACTTATTCGATATTTTCGTTTTTGTGAATAACGAACCGGGAATAAGTAGCTAACTTCACATCCCGTTACTTATTCGATTATTTTCGTTTTTGTGAATAACGAACCGGGAATAAGTAGCTAACTTCACATCCAGTTACTTATTCGATTATTTTCATTATTCTGAATAACGAACCGGGAATAAGTAGCTAACTTCACATCCCGTTACTTATTCAATTATTTTCATTATTTTGAATAAGGAACCGGGAATAAGTAGCTAACTTCACATCCCGTTACTTATTCGATTATTTTCGTTGTTCTGAATAACGAACCGGGAATAAGTAGCTAACTTCACATCCCGTTACTTATTCAATTATTTTCGTTATTTTGAATAACGAACCGGGAATAAGTAGCCAACTTCACGTCCAGTTACTTATTCGATTATTTTCGTTTTTGTGAATAACGAACCGGGAATAAGTAGCTAACTTCACATCCCGTTACTTATTCAATTATTTCCGTTATTTTGAATAACGAACCGGGAATAAGTAGCCAACTTCACGTCCAGTTACTTATTCGATTATTTTCGTTTTTGTGAATAACGAACCGGGAATAAGTAGCCAACTTCACGTCCCGTTACTTATTCGATATTTTCTTTTTTGTGAATAAGGAACCGGGAATAAGTAGCTAACTTCACACCCCGTTACTTATTCGATTATTTTCGTTTTTGTGAATAACGAACCGGGAATAAGTAGCTAACTTCACATCCCGTTACTTATTCAATTATTTTCATTATTTTGAATAAGGAACCGGGAATAAGTAGCTAACTTCACATCCCGTTACTTATTCGACTATTTTCGTTATTCTGAATAACGAACCGGGAATAAGTAGCTAACTTCACATCCCGTTACTTATTCGATTATTTTCGTTGTTCTGAATAACGAACCGGGAATAAGTAGCTAACTTCACATCCCGTTACTTATTCAATTATTTTCGTTATTTTGAATAACGAACCGGGAATAAGTAGCTAACTTCACATCCCGTTACTTATTCGATTATTTTCGTTATTCTGAATAACGAACCGGGAATAAGTAGCTAACTTCACATCCCGTTACTTATTCGATTATTTTCATTATTCTGAATAACGAACAGGGAATAAGTAGCTAACTTCACATCCCGTTACTTATTCAATTATTTTCGTTATTTTGAATAAGGAACCAGGAATAAGTAACTAACGTCACATCCAGTTACTTATTCAATTAGTTTCGTTATTTGGAATAACGAACCGGGAATAAGTAGCTAACTTCACACCCAGTTACTTATTTAATTATTTTCGTTATTCTGAATAAGGAACCAGGAATAAGTAACTAACTTCACACCCTGCCAAATTACCGTGTAATTAATTTATTACCAGTCAGAGATCCGACTTACCTATTTAAGAAAGGAACAACTCTTATTTTTGCTGACATGAGACGTCATCACAGAGCAAATATGACGTCGTCTCAGAGCAATTTCGAAAGAGGAATTTAATCTTTTCTTGTAATTATTTGAGTTTAAACGGTTACACGTTGTACCTAGAAGTTGATAGTGTCAAATTGAGGAACATACGAGGAACAATCTTTTACGTTTATTAACGATTTTTGGTCGTAATCCGTCAAGAATTAATGGACTAAGGACGATATGAAATTTCGAATCGACGTCAAATTTGAATTCTGTATTCTCCGTGGAAGCCTCCGAATGCGGTTCTGTACACCCCGGCAGTTTTTAGCAAACTTGCCAATCAAATTCCAAATCAAATGTAACTTCAGAAATTGTTTACTAGCGAACCGTCAACTGGCAACTGGCAGCCAGCTTCAAATTCGCTCTTAACATATCAAAACAGAGTTGATCACGACTAGTCAACTGGCAACTGGCAGCCAGCTTCCAATTCGATTTCTATAATCCCTAGATACATATTCATGTGAATTGATGAGATAGTGTGAGATGAGATGAAATGAGATAAGAATAGATCAGATACAAATGTATAAAGCTGATCGGAATCTGATCTGTATCTGGTTTGTATCCGATCAGATCAACTCAGATCAGGATCAGCTCAGATCCAGATACGATTATATTAGATCAGAATCTGATCTGGATCTGATCTAGTTCTGATCTAAATCTAATATTGTACTTGTTTTGAGCAAAGCAGATCGGATTAGATCTAGATCCAGATCAGATCAGATAAGATTCGATTAGATCATATCATCCCAGATTACATAAAGTCAGACTAGATATGACCAGAGGAGATCCAGATCCAGATCTTGATCCAGATCAGATCGGATCAGATCATATGTTTATCCAGTCTAAGTCAAGATCTATACAGATATGTTGATCCGGCTAATTGGGCGGAGTTTGCAGTTACTGCACAGCATCTAAATTAACTCATTTTGTGCTGAAAATTATTCTGCCACAACTCTGATGTGTTTCATTTTTACTTGCTTTGTTACATTGTTTACTTACTTCTGATTCGTTACAACTGATTGAGAAACTATTGACCAAGTGTCAAACAGCTTGGATCCTCATCTCGGTGCCTCATCGGGATCCAAGGTGTTTACAAATGCAAGTCATATCGTGCTTAGCATAATAAAGGTCACAAAACACTTAGATAAATAACAGCTTTATTCAGGAGAACGAGTGAAAGGATAATCGGTGATAGAGTTTAATAGATAGAGAACCTCGATCTATGCTGTTTTATATCGCACTAATTACGTAAGATTTCCGACATCACATTTTTAGAGCATACATTTATTATTTTGTAGATTTTCATTATTTCAAGACTTTGTTGATCTTTATCTGGTTACATATTTTAACAGTTTGGATTCAAATCAGACGATGAGATACGTCTTGTTTAATCTAGGCTGGTAATGTTTATTTACTAACAATGTGTACAACCTGCTACAACGTATGTGTGACTTGATAACATGACATAGAGTTGGGTCGCACATCTGTTAATCATGAATTTGTCAATTGCGCACGCTAAAGTTACTCAACTACTCTCATTACATGAACAAACCCGATCTGATCTTATCTGATCTGGATCTAGATCTCGTCTGATCTTGATCTGATTTGGATCTGGATCTGAATCACTTCTGACCTGATATGGTATGATCTAATCTGATCTAATCTGATCTGGATATGAGTTGGATCTTATCTGGATTGAATCATTTCTGATTTGGTCTGATTTGATCTGATTTGATTTGCATTTTGATCTAATCTGATCTGACATAATCTGGATCTGGATCTGGCTGTTCTTATCTGATCTGATCAAGACAAGCGAAAACTCTAATTAAGATCAGGGCCAGATCGGATCAGATCCTGATCATATCCAGATCTATTCTAATCAGATATGGATATTGATCTGAATAAGATATTGAAATATACTTCATCTAATCTGATTTGATTTAATAGTTGACATGTTAAGAGTGAATTGGCAGCTGGCTGCCAGTTGTCAGTAGACGGTTCGTTAAGCACAATACCTGAAGTAACATTTGAATTGGCTGCTGGCTGCCAGTTGCCAATTGACGGTTCACCTGTAAATACAGTTTCTTATGTTACATTTGAATTGGCAGCTGGCTGTCAGTTGCCAGTTGACTATTCGTGGTCAACCCTGTTTTGATATGTTAAGAGCGATTTGGAAGCTGGCTGCCAGTTAACAATTCACCTGAATACGTATCTATGTAGGATAAAATTCGAATTGGCAGTTGGCTGCCAGTTGCTAGTTGACTGTTGGCTAGTAAATACAATTTCTGACGTTACATTTCAATTGGCAACTGGCTGCCTGTTGCCGGTTCGTTAGTAATCACAATACCTGATGTATAATAAAAGTCGAATTGGCAGCTGGCTGCCAGTTGCCAGGTGACTGTTTGCTAACACAAACAATGTCAGGAGTTACATTTGAATTGGCAGCTCATTGCCAGTTGCCAGTTCGCCTTTAAACACAATTTCTTATGTTATATTTGAATTGGCAGCTGGCTGCCAGATGCCAGTTACCTATTCGTAATCACCTCTGTTTTGATAGTTTAAGAGCGAATTGTCAGCTGGCTGACAGTTGCCAGTTGACAATTCACATGACTATGTTTCTATGTATAATAAAATTCGAATTGGCAGCTGGCTGTCAGTTGACAATTCACGGTTCTCTAGTAATCACAATTCATGAAGTTTCATTTGAATTGGCAACTGGCTGCCAGTTGCTAGTTGACGATTCGCGAGTATCATATTGAATTGGAAGCCGTATAATGGAATTGGCTGGCAAATGGCAGCTAACTTCACGCACATCTCAGGGTTAGATTTTTGCAAGCGATCTCATTTAGTGCCTTGTTAATGCATTTTAAATTTCAGAAAATACAAGATTAGTACATATTAGTTACGAAAGAAAAACAAATTGCGCAATGTAACATATCCGAACAATTAAAACTGACTTTTCGCGATTTGTTTCACTTTCAGGACATTTTAGGAAAACAGTTGATTTTTTATATCGAAGTCGGGTGCCTCGAAACATCGGATATTTCGAGGTACAATTTATTTCCCTTCAACAATTTGCAAATTATCTATTTTATGTAAATTTTCTAAAGTTTCCGTCTACAGCTTAATACAAGTAAAAAACAATGCTGCACGCTCATGTACGTGCTCTCTATGTTTTCGAACTACATTAGGCTGTCACCAACGGACCATTATTAGGCTAGAAATTGGATGTCAACTTTTCTCTTCATATGAATTGTCTAGTTCCCTTGAAATTAGAGATATTAAAATTCCACTGTACATGTAATTAGTTCTCAATAGCTACAATGTGGAATAGCTTACCTACTCTACTGTTTTCCCAATAGATTTTCCAACCGTATTTCTTATTGCATATTTTAATTCCTTTAAACTGGGAATTGAAAAGGTGAGTTATGTGGTGGATAATTTTTACAGCCTGACATTGCTGCGCAATAAACATAATTTTAAAATTAACTTTGTGAATACTCATGGCACTAGTTCACGAAAAAATAGAAGAAATCTATATTTTGACTAATTAGATCTATACCTTAGCACAATTGAATCCCGACGATTTAGATCTTTTTAAATTTAGATAAAGTGAATTCTAGATAGTTTAGCTTGATTTGATCTAGATCTATTCAACAATTATTTTACCAGATTTGCTACGGACCCTACTGTACAGTAGCCGGAAAGACATTTTACACACCATGAATGAAGGCCATGAGACTGTATAAATACATGTTATAATTATGTCTTATCTAGATCTTACCAAATTAAAAGGAGGAGTAAAAGATCTAGATCTTATCAAAATAAAAGAAGGAGTAAAATTTGAAACACTGATAAAAAATTTCGATCACCGAAAGAAAAATGCAAGATGTGTTCTTTGCCAATATCTTTAGGTATTGAAATCGATGAAAAATTATGTGTGAGTAAATCTCTTCACGACTTTAAACCCTACATGTACACTCCACGTGCCTGTTTATGTCAATGCAAACACAGTAGACCCAGATCAAACGTAATGAAACAAATTTACAAACAGAGTACATCCAGATCAGACAGCTTCTGTTGTAGCTCATTGATCACTGATCAGGGTCTAACTCTTATCGGGTTGCTTATGAAATAATATACCGGTTGGTCTGGTTGTACAATTACTGTCAAAGCCAAACTTTCATGTTATCATGTATCATTACAAAAACTCGATCTCCATGAAATCATTTTTTTCTTACACGCCCTTTTTTCACAATGCTAATTTTTCAAAGGGATCTTTGGCTCTGACAGAAACTATAGGATTAGATCAACAGAATTTCATAAGCAACAGAGCAGAACCTAGTCAGACAGCTACTACAGGAACTGTCCGATCTGGATCTACTCTATTTGCAAACGTGCGTGAAGCCGTTTACATAATACAAGAAGGATTGGGAAATTGATTTTAAAGCAAATTTGGTGTCTGCTGTCAACAGAGCTAACTGGTGTTTATTAATTCTTTTTTCTCTTAAGAATATTTATTAAAGATTTCATGACCTCATGCATATTCATTTACAGGGATTACAGAGACGCTAGACAACCATGATCGAATCTAAAGAAATAAGTCTACGGACTAAGCAATCAGAGCAGATCCTGATCAGACAGTTTCTACGTGATTTAGGTTTACGCTGTTAACAAAAAGTTTGAATAGAATAATTTTCCAATACGAAAAGACCCATTAACCTACAGTGCTAACCTCTAAAGTCACATTCATAATAGAATGTAGCATATCCTTTTTTATAATTGTAGACCCAAGTCATTGGCTTAAACGGCTTTAAAACGCGTTTGAAACGCAATAAGTTGGAAAGAATAACAGTTTCTCCACTGTAATTACTTAACGCAGCAAACACATAAAGATCTACGATGGAGTTGCAGAGTTACGATGCAGTAACTCGGTTTAAAAGTATACTGTCGCTACAAAAGATTAACGTTGGAAGGAATGCCGTGGTAACGAGAGTCCATTGTATACATGTATATAGTTTCTTATTCCCGGTTCCTTATTCAAAATGACTAATTGAATCAGTATTTGGATGTAAAGTTAGCTACTTATTTCCGGTTCCTTATTCACAAAAACGAAAATATCGAATAAGTAACGGGATGTGAAGTTAGCTACTTATTCCCGGTTCGTTATTCAGAACAACGAAAATAATCGAATACGTAACGGGATGTGAAGTTAGCTACTTATTCCCGGTTCGTTATTCACAAAAACGAAAATAATCGAATAAGTAACTGGATATGAAGTTAGCTACTTATTCCCGGTTCGTTATTCAAAATAACGAAAATAATTGAATAAGTAACGGGATGTGAAGTTTAGCTACTTATTCCCGGTTCCTTATTCAGAATAACGAAAATAATTGAATAAGTAACGGGATATGAAGTTAGCTACTTATTCCCGGTTCGTTATTCACAAAAACGAACATAATCGAATAAGTAACGGGATGTGAAGTTAGCTACTTATTCCCGGTTCGTTATTCGGAACAACGAAAATAATCGAATAAGTAACGGGATGTGAAGTTAGCTACTTATTCCCGGTTCCTTATTCAAAATAACGAAAAATAATTGAATAAGTAACGGGATGTGAATTTAGCTACTTATTCCCGGTTCGTTATTCACAAAAACGAAAATAATCGAATAAGTAACGGGATGTGAAGTTAGCTACTTATTCCCGGTTCGTTATTCAAATTAACGAAAATAATCGAATAAGTAACGGGATGCGAAGTTAGCTACTTATTCCCGGTTCGTTATTCAGAATAACGAAAATAATCGAATAAGTAACGGGACGTGAAGTTAGCTACTTATTCCCGGTTCGTTATTCACAAAAACGAAAATAATCGAATAAGTAACTGGATGTGAAGTTGGCTACTTATTCCCGGTTCGTTATTCACAAAAACGAAAATAATCGAATAAGTAACGGGATGTGAAGTTAGCTACTTATTCCCGGTTCGTTATTCAGAATAACGAAAATAATCGAATAAGTAACGGGATGTGAAATTAGCTACCTATTCCCGGTTCGTTATTCAGAACAACGAAAATAATCGAATAAGTAACTGGATGTGAAGTCAGCTACTTATTCCCGGTTCCTTATTCAAAATAATGAAAATAATTGAATAAGTAACGGGATGTGAAGTTAGCTACTTATTCCCGGTTCGTTATTCAAATTAACGAAAATAATCGAATAAGTAACGGGATGTGAAGTTAGCTACTTATTCCCGGTTCGTTATTCAGAATAACGAAAATAATCGAATAAGTAATGAGATGTGAAGTTAGCTACTTATTCCCGGTTCGTTATTCACAAAAACGAAAATAATCGAATAAATAACTGGACGTGAAGTTGGCTACTTATTCCCGGTTCGTTATTCAGAACAACGAAAATAATCGAATAAGTAACTGGATGTGAAGTTAGCTACTTATTCCCGATTCCTTATTCAAAATAATGAAAATAATTGAATAAGTAACGGGGTGTGAAGTTAGCTACTTATTCCCGGTTCGCTATTCAGAATAATGAAAATAATCGAATAAGTAACGGGATGTGAAGTTAGCTACTTATTCCCGGTTCGTTATTCACAAAAACGAAAATAATCGAATAAGTAACGGGATGTGAAGTTAGCTACTTATTCCCGGTTCGTTATTCAGAACAACGAAAATAATCGAATAAGTAACGGGATGTGAAGTAAGCTACTTATTCCCGGTTCGTTATTCACAAAAACGAAAATAATCGAATAAATAACGGGATGTGAAGTTAGCTACTTATTCCCGGTTCGTTATTCAGAACAACGAAAAGAATTGAATAAGTAACGGGATGTGAAGTTAGCTACTTATTCCCAGTTCGTTATTCAGAACAACGAAAATAATCGAATAAGTAACGGGATGTGAAGTTAGCTACTTATTCCCGGTTCGTTATTCAGAATAACGACAATAGTCGAATAAGTAACTGGATGTGAAGTAAGCTACTTATTCCCGGTTCGTTATTCACAAAAACGAAAATAATCGAATAAGTAACGGGATGCGAAGTTAGCTACTTATTCCCGGTTCGTTATTCACAAAAACGAAAATAATCGAATAAGTAACGGGACGTGAATGTGGCTACTTATTCTCGGTTCCTTATTCAAAATAATGAAAATAATTGAATAAGTAACGGGATGTGAAGTTAGCTACTTATTCCCGGTTCGTTATTCAGAATAATGAAAATAATCGAATAAGTAACGGGATGTGAAGTTAGCTACGTATTCCCGGTTCGTTATTCACAAAAACGAAAATAATCGAATAAGTAACGGGATATGAAGTTAGCTACTTATTCCCGGTTCCTTATTCACAAAAACGAAAATATCGACTAAGTAACGGGATGTGAAATTTGCTACTTATTCCCGGTTCCTTATTCAAAATAATGAAAATAATTGAATAAGTAACGGGGTGTGAAGTTAGCTACTTATTCCCGGTTCGTTATTCAGAATAATGAAAATAATCGAATAAGTAACGGGATGTGAAGTTAGCTACTTATTCCCGGTTCGATATTCACAAAAACGAAAATAATCGAATAAGTAACGGGATGTGAAGTTAGCTACTTATTCCCGGTTCCTTATTCACAAAAAAGAAAATATCGAATAAGTAACGGGATGTGAAGTTAGCTACTTATTCCCGGTTCGTTATTCACAAAAACGAAAATAATCGAATAAGTAACGGGATGTGAAGTTAGCTACTTATTCCCGGTTCCTTATTCACAAAAACGAAAATATCGAATAAGTAACGGGATGTGAAGTTAGCTTCTTATTCCCGGTTCGTTATTCACAAAAACGAAAATAATCGAATAAGTAACGGGATGTGAAGTTAGCTACTTATTCCCGGTTCGTTATTCAGAACAACGAAAATAATCGAATAAGTAACGGGATGTGATTTTAGCTACTTATTCCCGGTTCGTTATTCACAAAAACGAAAATAATCGAATAAGTAACGGGATATGAAGTTAGCTACTTATTCCCGGTTCCTTATTCACAAAAACGAAAATATCGAATAAGTAACGGGATGTGAAGTTTGCTACTTATTCCCGGTTCCTTATTCAAAATAATGAAAATAATTGAATAAGTAACGGGGTGTGAAGTTAGCTACTTATTCCCGGTTCGTTATTCAGAATAATGAAAATAATCGAATAAGTAACGGGATGTGAAGTTAGCTACTTATTCCCGGTTCGATATTCACAAAAACGAAAATAATCGAATAAGTAACGGGATGTGAAGTTAGCTACTTATTCCCGGTTCGTTATTCACAAAAAAGAAAATATCGAATAAGTAACGGGATGTGAAGTTAGCTACTTTTTCCCGGTTCCTTATTCACAAAAACGAAAATATCGAATAAGTAACGGGATGTGAAGTTAGCTTCTTATTCCCGGTTCGTTATTCACAAAAACGAAAATAATCGAATAAGTAACGGGATGTGAAGTTAGCTACTTATTCCCGGTTCGTTATTCAGAACAACGAAAATAATCGAATAAGTAACGGGATGTGAAGTTAGCTACTTATTCCCGGTTCGTTATTCAGAATAACGAAACTAGTCGAATAAGTAACGGGATGTGAAGTAAGCTACTTATTCCCGGTTCGTTATTCACAAAAACGAAAATAATCGAATAAGTAACGGGATGTGAAGTTAGCTACTTATTCCCGGTTCGTTATTCAGAACAACGAAAAGAATTGAATAAGTAACGGGATGTGAAGTTAGCTACTTATTCCCGGTTCGTTGTTCAGAATAACGAAAATAATCGAATAAGTAACGGGATGCGAAGTTAGCTACTTATTCCCGGTTCCTTATTCACAAAAACGAAAATAATCGAATAAGTAACGGGACGTGAAGTTGGCTACTTATTCCCGGTTCCTTATTCAAAATAATGAAAATAATTGAATAAGTAACGGGATGTGAAGTTAGCTACTTATTCCCGGTTCGTTATTCAGAATAATGAAAATAATCGAATAAGTAACGGGATGTGAAGTTAGCTACTTATTCCCGGTTCGTTATTCACAAAAACGAAAATAATCGAATAAGTAACGGGATGTGAAGTTAGCTACTTATTCCCGGTTCCTTATTCACAAAAACGAAAACAGTCGAATAAGTAACGGGATGTGAAGTTAGCTACTTATTCCCGGTTCGTTATTCAGAATAATGAAAATATCGAATAAGTAACGGGATGTGAAGTTAGCTACTTATTCCCGGTTCGTTATTCAAAAAAACGAAAATAATCGAATAAGTAACTGGATGTGAAGTTAGCTACTTATTCCCGGTTCGTTATTCAAAATAACGAAAATAATTGAATAAGTAACGGGATGTGAAGTTAGCTACTTATTCCCGGTTCGTTATTCAGAATAACGAATATAATTGAATAAGTAACTGGGTGTGAAGTTAGCTACTTATTCCCGGTTCGTTATTCACAAAAACGAAAACAGTCGAATAAGTAACGGGATGTGAAGGTAGCTACTTGTTTGCTATTGAACATTCACAATCCATTGAATGTCGAACAGGGAACAAGGAACAAGTAGCCAACTTCACGGACATTCGGAGAGATGCGAATAGCGCGAACAGATTCGAAGCTAAAACCTAACCCGAATAAAACTGAAACATCGGCGAACAAAAATCGGGATCGTGGATATCAAACACATGGATGTTTTGTCATTTTCAACGTTTGTTGGATAGGTTTTCTTCCAATATACTACTTTTTAGCATATAAACAAATGCGTTTTGCACGTTTTAGGCATTTCTGAAACGCGTCGAATGTAGGGACTTCCCCTGAGACATGTACATATTTCTGGCTAAAAGCAAGCGTCTTTCTGCATCTTGTTTGCACTGAAGTTAACCCCTACCTGCCTTAACCCTTTCGCTGCCAAACTCTGTCGTCTGCTAACTTTGTCGTCTGCTACAAATTTACATTCTTTTGATTTTCTTCATTTTTGTTTCAAAAACATAGTAACAGTAACAAACAGTTTGGATCCTGATGAGACGCCGAGTTACTCTGCGTCTCATCTGGATCCAAACTGTTTGCACAGGTAATTACAGATCTGGTATTGGCAGCGAAATGGTTAAATTACTCAAAATTAGGCATCTCTTGTGTGGCCGAGTTTTTTTGTAAATGTTATTAGAGTATCATACCATTATTCAAATATTGTATTTCAGACATAGGTCTGTTATGTGCAACCGTACTGTCATGTGGCGAATCTGGTATCACATTTCCAAACAGTTTTGATCGATGAGTAACTAGGTTTCTCTCCGGAATTCAAACTGATTGACATTCAGTAGATGGTTCCCGGAGAGTTTACTTGGGAATGAATAAAATAATTTTTAGAATAGAACGGAATTTGAGCAGAAATAATTTGTGTAACCCTTTCCTCCATAAATACGCCTGTACCTCTGTAATAGTCACTTTTTGAAACCGTTGTGATAAATAGAGGATTTGCTCCTTAGGAGCAAATGCTCTATTTATCACACTGGTTTCTAAACTACACAATTCTAAAAGAAATCCTTTTCTCTAGTTAATGCTTCTTTTCGGTAAATTTGTCTAGAGCGGTTGGATCTAAAATTAGCCTACGAGGGAAGGGGTAAAGCAGGTTAAAGGTTAACCCATATTCTACTTTAGCATACAATGTCTGCCTAACCCACCTTTTCAAGCCTTATTTGACCATTTCCCTGTTCAAACATCCACGTAAGAAATAATGACGTCATAAAGAATTATTAGCTGAACGTTTATAATTTGTAAACTTTTCAAGAAAAGTGTTTCCTTTTACAACAGCTGGAGAATCTGGGTCCATGCTTATAAAGCTTTTTAGTAGAGTCTGAGATCGTTCGTAAGCTTTTGATTGGTCAGATTTGAGTTCTCAAGCTTTTGATTGGTCAGATTTGAGCCAGAGGCTCAAATCTGACCAATCAAAAACTTGAGAACGAACTCAGACTCAACTAAAAGTTTCATAAGCATGGACCCAGATCTGTATCATGTCAAAAACATACAGAGCAGATCCTGATCAGACGGCTGCTATAGTAGGAGCCGTCTGGTCTGGGTCTACTCTGTTTGCAAATACGTGAAAAGGCGTATATAATATGAAGGAAAGAGTTACACAAAACCCGATTTAAAGATCTTCTTTCGGCACCCCATTTTTCAAGTTGAGGGGGCACAGCAAACGAAGTATGTGCTAGTATTAGCCGTATATATCATCAAACAGTGCAAATCCGGATCAGACGGCATCTTCCAGACCCCTCTTATCTACGTCTACAGTGTTTGCCTATATCCTTTTTAACCCTTTCCCTCATATTGACGGCTTTTGACGCCTCTGCAAAAGTCACCTATTGAAACCATTGTGATAAATAAAGCATTTGCTCCTGTAGGAGCAAATGTTCTATTTATCACAACGGTTTCAAACTACAAAATTCTAACATTTTCCTTTTCTCTACTTAATGCTCCTTTTCGGTAGATTTATTCAAAGAGGTTGGATCTAAAAATAGCTTATGAGGTAATAGGTTAATGGACATTAGTCACAAATGGGCTAACTCTTTACGCTTTTGCAACAGGGTTGACCCAGACCAGACGGTCCTCGTGATCAGGAGCTGCTCTGTTTACTTATGGAATTATAAAGTTTCTGCCATGGTCAAACCATCTTGTGTTCATATGTTATCGTACTAATTCAGCCAATAAATAATGATGATGTCATTATTTCCTACATGACTATTCATTAGGCAAATGGTTAAAGTCTGATCTGTTGCGATTCTTATATATTTCGTGGTGTTGAGAAACTATTGACCAGGTGTCAAACAGCACGTATCCTGATGAGACACCGAAACATGAGGACCCAGTGCCATGAGGACCGAGTGTCATGAGGACCCAAGTGCCATGAGGACACAGTGCCATAAGGACCCAAGTGCCATGAGGACCCAGTGCCATGAGGACCGAGTGCCATGAGGACCCATGTGCCATGAGGACCCAAGTGCCATGAGGACACAGTGCCATGAGGACCCAAGTGCCATGAGGACCCAGTGCCATGAAGACATAAGTGCCATGAGGACCCAAGTGCCGTTAGGACCCAGTGTCATGGGGACCCAGACTGTTTGCCGTATAGATAATGTTTAAAGCATTGCTTCGTAGAAACGTTTTTTCATGCCTTTGCAAACAGAGTAGACCCAGATCAGACGGCTCTGATAGTAACCATTCAGCCGTCTGATCAAGGTTTGCTCTATTTGCTTTTGGAATTATACAGATCCTATTCTACAGTTCTTACCAAGGCGAAGGTGTTTTTTACCATAGGGCATAGACCATTATTAACAATAAAGGCAATTCAACAGGAATGTTGACCCATTAACCCGATTCTATGTATTGTTGGTGCCGACTATCTTGCATCTAATACACAAACGTATAAGGCGGGCTACTATCACAGAGAATAAAGGTATAATTGCATAACTTTATCTTTAATGGACATAAACCCTGACTGGACACTGCAGGAGCACTCCATGGAATCAACAAGAAAATCATTGATGCAAAGCATCAAAAGGCGCGTATTACTGAATAATGATCAAACCTATTTAATACAATATGTAAGTAATGTCAACAAAATGTCTAAATTGTTAGATCTACTCATATGGCCTTAGTAACACAACAAAATTCTTAAGTTTCATCACAAAGGGTCATTAAAACGGCAGCCATGTCAGTCGTGTGGCCATAGTTATACAATAACAGTCTCACACTGGACCCCTTATCCCCTTTCAGGTTAAATATTCATGTAAGAAATAATGAGATAATGAATATTTATTAGCCCACTTTTTATAATGGCATAAGCACACAGATACCCAATATCTAATCTGGACAATTTCTTAACTTCACAGCTTATTGCAGGTCTAAAGTAATGCTGCAAACTCATGTAGGTTTTTAGATATGATAGTATATAGTAACTGTAGCCTTGATAATTTGAACCTAGGGTTACTGACCATCTCATCAAGATCCAAATTGCCTGACGTACAGTAGCCGTGAATATGTTCATGTAAGTGACCATCATGACGAGTAATTAGTGGCATTTTCATAATGAAATTTGAACACTGGCAGTTTTCACCATGGCAGAAACTTTTTTTTATCAGATCTATATGAGTTTATAAGTAAACAGAGCAGATCCAGCAGGGTTCATCTATTTTAGGTCTACTCTAGGTTTACCCTGTTTGCAAAGGTGTATCTATGATGTGAAAGGTCATGCCTTGGTCTTAAATCATGCTCTAGCATAAAATAGTGTGTATATTAGTTAAAAACACTAATTATTACATATTATTAATAATCCGCAGTTCTACATTCAATTACATTACTTAAGAGCTCCTTTCGCAGGATTTACTGTGGGGAAAGGAGCAAGTAATCCGTTTTCCCTGTAAATGTCATCAATATATTAATGATGTGTTCATATATATATATATATATCTAGGCTTATATCAGTATATTAATGTCAAATATATTTAAAATATATGTCCATATCATAATAACTTATAAATAGCCGTTATTATTTTTTAATCGTCCTTTTGTCTTCTTTCGCCTCCTTTCGCCAAAAATCCACCTGTCGTGTTTTAGTCATACCCGGTTTCGCAACATCTTAGGCATTTCCTCGGCGGTTATCGTTGATTATCTTTCCGTTGCAGTATTACATTTTGTATTAGCCCCGATCATAGTAGGAATAATTTTCTAATATTTTCATTTCCAAAATACAAACAATTATACAGTGGAAACAAATATGTCGACCTGTTTCTAACTATATAGAATTGTATTATTCCAAACATACTGTTTTTACACTTACAAATACAGCATATTCTCACAAGTTTTGATAAATCAGCCCTCCTACCTGTGAAATTCCACTGAAAGCGTTCCATATAGACGCGAGACTAATGCCCCGCGCCGATAATCAGTACAGCTGGACACTGTGTATTTTTTAAATTCATTTGTGTGTGTGTGGGGGGGGGGGGGTCACTTATGAAGGAGCTTTGAGATGCCTTTAACACTGGTAGCAGCTTAATGCAGGGTGAAAGTCATGCAGAAAACTCCTAGAGGAACTTTCTGCATGACTGTCAGCCTGCATTAAGCAGACACCTGCCTACAAAGACATACATTCTTAATTACTAAAACTTCGTAGTTTCGAGTTTTTACTGTCTATACACATATTATGTCTTACATTATTATTCATGGAGTAACGATATAACCCATAAATCTGCTGAAAAGGATAATTTACTAGAAAAAGAAAGGATTGTTTTGTATACTTTTGACAAAAAACCAATGTGATAAATAGATCAATGATCTATTTATCAGAATGGTTTCAAAAATGCCTTTTACAAAGGCGTCAAAAGGCGTCAATAGGAGGGTATGGGTTAAAGAAGTCCAATATTATTTATTAAGTGGCTGTTGTAGAGCAGTTTTACTGTTCACAATCTTATGCATCATCCATTTTTTCATACAGGGACAAGCTCAAAATACATGCATTGCGATGTAAAACAATGGAATACACACTGTTTAATTCCTTGGAGAATGGAGCATTTCCCAACACAAACTATAAAAGCTGCCCATGTAAGTATGTGTTCTCTATTGTTAACTTTTGATTAGAAAACTCCACAACGCGTTTGTAGAAGTTTATACTTTGCTAAATCAGTTTGATACAACCACCTGTGCGGAAATTTGATGCGGATACCTGTGTATTAAGGATTAGATTGTAAATATCCAGAACTAGAGTTCTTTTATTTCTGGCCTTTGTAGAGAGGGTCTACTGTTTAATGATATATTTAATTGTCATACCGATTCTATAAGAAATAGTTTTTTTTTCTGATCAGGGTGTACTGTTCGCTAAAGTATAATTAAAGTGCTAACATAAAGGCAAGGGTTCTTAAACTCGTCCAAACAGATATGTTGAAATAATTCAAATTTCATTTTATGGATGTTTTTGCAAGACGTCATTAAAAATAACTTTTTATCTTGAAATTATCAGTACAGACAATGACGAGAGGGGTCCTTCAGCAGTCCTTTCATCTGGGTCTACACTGTTCCCATATGTCCTTTGTAGGGACTTGAGACATAACTTGGTTAACGTGGGTGATTCTGTATTATCT